>JAQMYJ010000037.1:4839892-4850154 GCA_030014305.1 Clarias laeviceps | reverse complement strand
GAGCCCCCTAGTGACGGGGAGGAATTGGACACGACTAAATTAGGGAGAAAATCGGGGAAAAATCCCAAAAAATAAAATATTTTGTGTGTGTGGTATTGAAATGCTCTTACTTTCACTGTTAAACATAGCTTTGGCTTTTCCTGCTGATTTTTTTTTTTCTTTTATCACGAAGCTTCTCCAAGTATTTAAGTGATTCAATATTAGTGTTTAAGATGATTTCTTCCACAAAGTTCCAAGGTTCAGTACTATCCTTCCAGGATTTGATAATATGTTAAAGGGTTCTTAGCCTATTTCCAGAAATTTCAAAATTTCTGCAGCTCAATAATTTGACCATCCTGAAATGGTGACATCTTTGGCCAGGCAGTGTATATTTGGCACTGCAGAACCTCATATTAGGTGGCATGGTAGCTTAGTGGTTAGCACTATCATTACTGTCAGCGCTGTACAAAGACATGTGGTGTAGGCTGATTGGTCTGAAGTGTATAATTGGGTGTGTGAGTGTGAGTGCTTGTGCCGTGTGACAGGGTCGCACTCCATCCAGGATGTACCCTGCCTTGTGTCCTGATTGAGTTCCCTGGAATAGGGTTCAAACCTACATAGAATAAGTGGTATAGACAATAGATGGATGGATGGATGGATGGATGGATGGATGTTGTGGTCACTATGATTTAAATTACTAACTAATTTCAGCTTGATCATGTAATAATGATGAAACAAACCAGAAAGCAGAAGTCAGATAAATATAGTCTCATGCACACCTAAACATCATACTTAAATTTTTGTACTTTATATAAGCATGGCTTGGGGCTCCTCATAAATCAGGACATCCTATAACAAGACATGTTGTTTTCTGCAATTGGTTTACTTCTCAACGTTCCTGAATAAACGAGCTACACAGAGCAGCCAAAACATTAAAACTATTAACATTAAAACTGAATAGGTTTTTGGGATCCCCCTGTGCCGCAAAAACAATCATTCTGAAAACATTCTCATGCAGTTGGATAGAAATACAATGGGGGGAGAATAAAAATGAGCCACTTCCAAGTGTGTGTATAAAACTAAAATAAAATTACTCTTGCATAATGCAGAACAGGCACTTATTCATTTATATTTAAACCTACTTTAAACCTTTTAATTAAAGCATCCAGCATTATTTTTTAAATATCCAGGACATCTCTACAGTACTGTATGTTGGCTCAGGTTTTGCTTTCTGGCTCAGTGTAGCAGCTTAGTATATTGTAACCTCAAATAAATTCTTCAAAATATATTTGGTTCACTTTTCTTCTCTGTTCTCTTTATCGCTTATCTTGTACAAGGTCAGAGGAAGCCTGATACCTACAGTATCCCAGGGCACATGGTACATGGGAATGCCAATCCATCCCAGAAAAGCACATACACATAGACACAAACACACCAACCAACCAACTACCCACCATGCACACAGCCAGAACCCTTAACCCCGGAGGTGCGAGGCCACACGCTTACAATGGCACTGGTTCACTTCCTGTTAGTTTAGAAAGGCTTTCTCACTGAATTCAAACCCCACTAACATTCTCTTGGAGCTGGAATGAGATTTCATCACTCTGACAGTCTCGGGGCCGTTGCTTTGTTCCACAGCTGAGTGCGATCGCTGTGTGTGTTCACTTGAAGAAATGAACTGCGGAAAAAGGTGAAAACATGTCCATTTCAATACAAATGGACTGCATATCTGAAAGCCACTCTAGTCAAGTCTCCAGTCTTTAAAAAAAGAACTATTTCAGATGCAAAGGATTTTTTTAAGAAGATAATCAGAAAAAAAAAAAAAAAACAGTTCAATACTTCAAATCAAATAAACACTCTTTACATGACTGGTGCCTTATACTGTAGACGCTCTCTGTCTGCACGCTTGTCAGAAACTGATGGTCTTATCCTGCATTAATCTTATCTCCACTCTACAGTAAGTGTGTTTTGCTGAAGGGCTTTTATTCTACAAATGCCATCCAAAATAAAACCTTCGGGCCAGAAACACTCAATATTTCCCCATTAGTAGGAAAACCCTTAGGGACAAGACCTTTGGCTTCTATTAGATGAGCCAGGAGAGCTCGATCTCTAGGATGACGCCTTTACAAACCTGACTAATGAACAATCCAGCACAGTGTACATATATTTAATCATTTCACATCACTGCTTTGAATAAACTGTTGAATATAAAGCTTTCTGTCTAAATTTACAAGCTCTCTTCAATCCATACCTGGCATCATCTGCTATTATTTCTCTCGTGTGTGTTCATTAAAGCCAATCGCATCCCTGTCTGGATTATAGAGCATTGATTCACTGTCGATATCCACTACTGTGTGTGTCAATGTGTCAATCTGTGTCTTCTCTCTGTGGACTTAGACAGGGATCTAACAACATGAGAACAGGCTGCCCAGTCACATTTTTGCTGTGAAAGATGTTAATAGTATATGAAAATGGAAAGGTCAAAAGGGTGTTGCTGTTTCAGTAAAGCACCACTAGAGAGAGACAGATTTACACAAAAAACTAAATGGCACCAGACTTTTGTCATTTTGTATATAGTCAGTTTGAGATTTAGGGATTCTAAGCAAACATGGATGAGCTCACTGCAGCACAATATGATCATGTACATTAATGGCAGATGCCCTTATTGCAAGCAAATTACATTTGTATCTTACTTACAATATGTATCTGAGTAATTGAGGGTTAAGGGCCTTGCTCAAGGGCCCAATAGGGCCAACATGGGGGGTTGTGGGGGACCATAATCCAATGCCAATGCATGTGTTTGTTTTACATTTTCTGTAAAACAAACACATGCAAAGTCTGTGATCATGTACTGTATATCTATTCTTACTGAAGATATCTGTTGTTTGATATTGACTTCTCTGTTACACTTTTGGTCAGTAAGATTTCAGGACAGCATGTGTGCAATTTGCGATTCAATTGGAAGAACTGTTTAAAACCATTCCATGTGCGCTTCTCCACATGCCTCATGGACATCTAATGATTTTTTATCAGAGCTTCTCCAAGTCACCATGGAAGTTATATCCTGTGTTATAATGAATGTATAAGTGTTTAACATTGATTTTCCTACTGTACCATGTAGGATGTACAGTACTGTGCCTGTAAACGTGTAGTGTATTATAATTGACTGTATAATATAATATGTTACTGTATAATATAATACATATTTTTTAACTGCTTTCCAGTAATTTGGTGTGTTTGCAGTCAGTATATGGCAGCACGGTGGCTCAGTGGTTAGCGCTGTCGCCTTCCACCGTCAGGTCCTGGGTTCAATTCCTGTCTCGGTTCTGTGTGTGCATGGACTTTGCATGTTCTCAATGTACTCCAGGTTCTCCAATTTCCTCCCACAGTCCAAAGACATGCATATTAGGCTAATTGGTGTTCAGAAATTGTCTGCAGTAAATGAATGTTGACCAGAGGTCCTACCACAGTATGCAAAATGGGTATAAGTACAAGTTCTGATTGGGGTTCTGAAGAATTTGCATTAGCATAATTTCTAAATTGCATAGATCGCAATTGGATGGAAATTGTCATTTAGCATGGTGTACAGGGAAATTGCTAAAGTGACATCCATGGTCAGGAAAGTTCTGACAGGAGTTTGGAATGAAGGTGATCTGTTTGAGCTAAGCATCATACTGTACTACTACTGTACCAATTTAATGGAAAATAGTTCGATACAGTCTTTTTAGGAAGAACTGCTGGGACCTTCAAATATACAAGCACACTTAAAAGTCTCTCTTTTTTTATTTGTGTTTGTAAAGGGGAAAAAAAATTCTTTTAATTATTATTATTACCATCTAAACTTAAGTCCAATGTTACAGTAAAAACAGAGGAAATAGCAGTAATGTTGTTTAAACAGCAGAGGGCGATCATTCACCTTAAATGGAGCAATTCTTTCTAGACCTCTTGATGATACTTTAGTTTGCTGTAGTTTGAGAGATTTAAGTGTCACATGAATGAATGAATGAAAGTCTCCAGCAAATCACTCACTGTAAATCAGGTGTGTGTGTCGTGAGGTTTAGGTATTTAGCTGTAGGTGTTGAGATCATGGGAGGTTTCAGAGGCTCTGGACTTATGTTGCATGATTGTAATTAGTAATAGATTAATTAATATAAATGAAATAAATATATGAGTACATATGTGAAGCTTAAAACTTTTACTGAACTCAGACATCTTTAAATCTTTAAATGTTGAACAATTGTGTTTGACTAAGTCCCAAGTTTTTTATTGTTCTTTAATTTGATTGTTATTTTAATTTCTTCATGTTTTTCCACCCATGAGAACTTTTACCATGGTATACAGTAAGCACCATGGTATTCCAATGCTACCTGAACCATGGTCAAAAATGTTATTTACGACAGTACTATGGTACTTATTTGCTGATATAGTGCTATGATACATGGTACACATGGTTCTACCATGGTGCATTGGTGCAATGCTACATGTGCTATAATATGGTACATGTGTAACATTAATTAAATACCAAAGTGTGTGTTGAAACTCTTAATATTAACATATAATAATATAGTACTGTTTGTACTATACCTTACCAGTAAAATGTACTAACATATCTAATATCATACATACTGTACCTGCTGAACATTGGTACCCACCGGTGGTACCCAGTGAGTACCAGAGGATTCACCATAGTACGAGCATTAAACCAAGAGAAGTGGCTGTAAATACAATAAAGTCATATGTTATCTAAGTACCACATTAATACCATAATATATGGCATGTACAGTATTTATTTATAATAAATAAATTAATTAATTATTTTAGTAAAAATAATTTCCACTTCTTCTTGGTGCTTCTAGTTGTGTAAATCCATAATTCCTTGTGACTCATTAAATTTTACTACTTGTATAAATGTCTTCATATTAACATTAACATCACATTGTGCTACACAGTTCCTCCAGATTTACACGTGTTGTATATAGTATATTGTATACATAACATAATTCTTCGGGTTTCCTTCACAGCCAGAAACAGTAACCAATGTTTCATGTGCTGGAGTTTATTCTCTTAGGGTTATGACCTAAAGTTGCGTCATGTTCTGAGCTGGGTTTGCAAGGCATGAGTGGGTTTTCTTTTGTATCTGTGGATCATTTAGGCTCAATGGGCTGCTTATACAGTACCTGTGTTTAGGAGAAGAGTTATGTCTGATGTCGCTCTTTAAATAAAGGAAAACTTTATTTATTCATTTATTTATTTGTTTGTTTACTTATTTATTTTCACCATTTGACTTTGGGTTGCTTTACTGTGTTGTCAAATATTCAATATAATATGTTCATAATTAACAGGAATTTCTTAGCCCAGTGTAAAGTCACATGACCTTCACATATAAATAATGAAGTGATTTATTTGTGGATTTCCAATATGTTTTATATATATATATATATATATATTTTTTTTTTTTTTTTTTTTTTTTTAATAAATAAAAAGGATTAACATTTTCAAAAACAATTTGTTTATTTATTAATTTGTTCCAAATAAATGTATTTTTATTTATGACCTTTTACTAGCCATTTAATTCACTTTAGTATTTATACACAATTTATTTTTATCACATTATTTACATGATTTGTCTAAGAATTCACTCATGGTTCATTAATTTCAAGATAGAATTATTGTCCAATATTAATTTTTGTTCATAGAATAATTTTTTTTCATATTTAGATATGAACTTAAATATACACTTATATACACTTAAATATGATCACATTCCATATACGCACACACCTATATTATACACACACACCCATTCATCACATTTCAATTATGATCTAATGTCTAGTGTGTGTGGAAGTGTGAGTGAGTGCGAGTGAGTGAAATCAAATGCCTATCACTGCTCTCAATTTTGTCCGCTGCAGCAGTGCATCACAAGCGACAGGTAAACGGCTGCCATGTGTGTGGCGAGACACCATCTTTGGATGTAGTAAATGCTGAGGACACCTCCATTGAGACCACACTCTCTCTCACACACACACACACACACACACACACACACACTCTGCAGATAGTGTAAAAGCAGTGCAGAGAGTGAGATAAATTCGCGCCTCTCTCTCTCAAACACACACTGGGGAGGGAGGGAGGGAGGGAGGAGAACATCGAAATCAGCAATATACACACATCAATAATTAAGCAGCATTTGGGTCTGTGTTTTTCGGCCAATGAGGAGCCTCTGAACGCCGCAGATGGCGAGGATCATTTCTAATAAACATCGGCCATATCGCTTCAGTGATGGATGGAGAGCGAGCCTGAGCGCCACAGCCATTTCATTTCACACATCAGCCTTTTATTTTTTACACCCGAGGCCATAAAACAACAACACGAGCATGAGCCTTCTTCCTTAAACCCTTCTGTAGCGTGCACTATTTAGCAATGTTCAGTCCCATTGGCCCAGGCCATCTGTTTCGATTTTATACCAATACAACTGTAACATGAAGTTTTAAACCCCTGATCTTTCTCCTCTTCATTTCAGCACAGATCGATAAAGCACTCCTGAAGGAAACGGACTCCCAGTTTGCTCCTCCGCGTGCTCGTGGATCCTCCTGCTGGCAGGTAAGAGTCTACAGGTGGAAGTGGAAATCACATCCAAACTACAGAGGGCTGTTTGTGCACACTTTCATTTCTCATTGTTCCATAATTGTGCTGTAGGAAGATGATGAATTGTTTTTAAATGCTTAGCAATGTAAAAACATTTCTATTACATTGCTGTAACATTTGTACAAGAACAGTATTGTGTCAAGTGCATTTACAAAACCCATCAAGCACCGGGATGAAACTGGCTCTCGTGAAGACGTTCCCAGGAAAGCAAGACCAAGACTTACCTCTGCTGCAGAGGAGAAGTTCATTTAGAGTTACCAGCATCTTTTGGATGCATTCAGCGTTGTTTTGCAATATGAAATATATAAAAATCAAGACAGACTATGGAAGTAGAAGGTCTGTCTAAATTTTTGACTGGGATTGTACGTCTGCAAAGGATCATTTTATCCTATGCTCTTATAAACATTTATCTCCGGTTACTGGATCACAAGCGAACAGCACTAAACTGTGATCTGAAAGGCATTAAATTCCTTCAAGACCACTCGAAAAGGAGGACTAGGGTGCTAATGGCCACATTACACTTTCAAAGCATTTTAGTGAATTCTCAAAAAACATAACTGTTCAGCCTCAATGATGATACATGTAACAGTTGGTTTTGTCCGCAGCTGTTTTTTTTTTTACATTATCTATATTTTTAAGAATTATATTATATAAATAAAATCTCTTTATGCGATATTGATGGTTACTTTTCTAACAGTAGTTCAAGGTGAGGCAGCATGGTGGCGTAGCAATGTGACTTTGCACCTCCAGGGTCGGGGTTCGATTCCTGTCTCGGGGACTGTGTGCGTGGAGTTTGCATGTTCAAGTTTGTACTTGGTGTGTTTTTTCCGGGTACTCTGGTTTCCCACAGTCCAAATACATGCAGATTAGACTAATTGATGTTCCTGAATATTAGGTAAATGGACATGTGGGAGTCTGTGTGTGCTCATGACAGGAGGATTGACTCTCAGTCCAGGGTGTGCCCCGCCTGGTGCCCAAAAGTATCCTGGGATAGGCTCCAGGCCCCCCATTACCCTGTGCACGTGATAAGTGGTATAGAAGTCATGAATAAATGAATGAATTAATGAATAGTTCAAGGTGTAATTCATATCCCAGTTAGTATATTAACTTTAATTGTTCTAATATTTTTCTTTAAAAAAGTAACATCTTTTACAGTATATGAAAATGTTTTTTTTAAGAGATGTTTACTTACCATGGGTGGAAGGAGTCTCCAGTGTCAGGTCTTTGTCACATTCATTCATTCATTCATTCATTTCTTTTCTATATCCTGTAGGGCCACGCACCATTAAAGGGACACACGCACACACTTGCACACCAGTTAGCCAAATCTGCATGTTACTGGACTGAAACCAGATTACCTGGAGGAAACCCGAAGAACATGCACATTCCATGCACACAGACCAGAGGTGAGAACTGAACCCTCAACCCTGAAGGTGAAAGAAGACTAACCCAAAATCCCAAAAATATTTTCTTATAACTTGACAAGCAGGGAGTTGTTAGTTGTAATTAACTTTACAAAAAGAGAAGAAAAAAAACATGCTGGCGAGGTGAAGGACTCAAACATCTGTTTATAGATGCTGTAATGTAAGTAATACTTTCTTCTCATTTTTCCCCCAACATAACTGTAAACAGATATACAGTAACCCAGCCACAGGGGGTTGCACAAGTCAGTATAAATTGTGTGTGTGTGTGTAGGGGGGGGGGGGGGGTGCTTGCATCAGGAAGACAATACAACATAAAAAGTGCCAAATTAAAATAAGCAGGCCCAGTGATCCAAGAAAGAGGAAACGGTATACAGATCTAAATAATGTGTCGCTTTTATGTAATTAATAAAACATGAGTGTTAGCATCGGCCAATTGCTGTGGAATGAGAGGAAGAAAAGCATTTCTGGACATGCTGATTTAGAAAAGTAATCAAAGTAATACCTGCTGATAGCGCTGGTAGTGTTTTGTATTAATAAATAAATAAATAAATAAATGGTTTCGTAAGAATTTGTGTTGCCTGATACTCACCAAAGTAAAAAAAAAAAAAAAAAAAAGAAATTAATGTGGTTGACCTGTGCATTTCTTACAGCTGTCACATCATCATCATCATCATCATCAACAACAACAAAAACGTTTGATGTTTTATGCTTTGTAGAATTATAGTTTGAAAAATAAGCTGTAAATACATTGGTTACAGTGAATATTTGTGTTTTTATTCTTCTAAATTATGAAGAAAAAAATACATTCTTGTGAGATATCATTTCTGTCATAGATTCATTTCCCCCTGCATCCCATACAACTGCACTTCCGATTAAACCTTGAACCTGCTCACGTTCCCCACCCATTCGGATCATATTGGAGTGGTAGTGACTCGAGACAAGCAGACTCGAGGAGGTTTCTCTCCTCACTAGATCTGAAGAAGGTTCCCAGACGAGTGCAGAAGATTCTAACGCACGTCCACTCGCCTTGACTGAGTAGCACTAGACACATTGTCTCGCTCTAGTGTGTGTTCGTTCGCTCTAATCCTCTCCAGCCCGAGCACAATCGCACTGATCCCCATCGTCTCACACTCATCCCTCTGAGATCTCTTCATCCTCTGACAGATGAGGGTTAATCAGTCTCACTGGGACTCTCGTTCTCTCTCTCTCTCTCTCTCTCTTTCTCATTTTCTCTCTCTCAGTTCAATTCAAAGCAGCTGTATTATCATAGACATAATGACACCCAACATTGTCGATACATTTATATGTGTATGTACTGTATCATTACTTTATCTATTAATCAATCAAGTAAGAGCATTCACAATAAGATTGGACTCATTTTCACTAAACTGTGACATTCCAAACACGTGATATTATTATTGAGTGTGTTATTACAGTAGGTGAGGAACGAAACGCATGAGATCAGCTATTGGAAAATAATCAAAATTGCAGGTAGTTCTTAAAACCTTTTAGCCTGTTTTTATGCGTTACTATGTTTTAATAATTATTTTGGGGGTAAGGATTGTGCAATATAGAGTGACATATCATTCCTTTCAGGAAAACTTAGCCAATATGGGAAATAAAATAAAAAAGTGAGTCACATAGGCAAATAAATAGGACAAATACATATGATTACATCTTTTTATGGTTGTTTGGTTGTTTCCATGACCAATAATAATAATAATAATAATAATAATAAAAATAATGTGAACATGAGTTTGACATTTTTGTAATGTCAGTTAAATTTATAATTTATTTTAGAAGTAATTATAGTTTAATGTCTGAAGCCTTACCATTTGACACACACCAGCAGGACCTCCATTTAAGTTTTATTTTTTTATTTTTTAACTCAGTCCTTGACCAATACTATGTTGCCAGTACAGATCTATGCCACTTGAATTCTTAAGGGTTATGTTCACAAGCGTTTTTTTTTGTTTTGTTTTGTTTTTTGTCTACAACAGCAATAAGCCATCTCCATGTACCGGAATCATAGTTTTTTTTTTATTGTTGTTGTTGTTTTGGTTGAAATTATGAAGTTATGAACTTTTTTGTCTGGTGCACCATTTCATTATGGCAACTATAAAAAGTTGTTTTATCATTTTCTTTCAATTTAATAATTAAGTTTTTGAGCCTCAAATATTTCCCTTTGGGATTAATTGAGATTGTACAGTA
>JAQMYJ010000037.1:4818500-4836500 GCA_030014305.1 Clarias laeviceps | reverse complement strand
CAAAGAGACACACGGGGCATCCATGTGACGAGATCTCCAACCAGAAGCGGCGCACCAGGATGGGTCAGACAGGTCCGACACTAGGTAATCTCTAACAATCCAGTGCCAAGGCAGTGCAAGCAGCAAACAGCAAAAAGGCTAAACTGAAAGAATGCTTGCTGCCTTGAGTCATCATTCAAGTTCCACAAAATTGCGCCTGTACTGTATCTGTCCTCTAATCTAATGCTTTAGGCCACAGGGTATACCCCTTGCCCTGCATATTTTAGTTTTCTTTCTGCCTCCAGCCTCCATGCTGAAATCATCTAACCAGCTTTAAAGCTCGATTTAACCTTTGAAGACTATAAGAGCTATAACATGGTACATGATGGAAGTCAGGCTATTGTAATGCATTCCTGTCTAAATGTTTGAGTGGGTGCAAAAGTCAGCCCCAGTTAATCCAGAATGCAGACCACATTACAGAACATTGACCACATCACTCCTGTCTTATTTGTGCTTCACCGTTTTACTGAAAAATTTCACATTGCTTCTGCAATACTAATAATGAACCATAAAACCCAGCAGTGGTTTAACAGAATGAGGTGCAAGGCTGTACAGAGAAACCGTGCAATATTAGTTTCCCACACTCTGCCCTTTAAGGACAAGGTTGTTAAAAAGTTCCTAACAGATGATGACGGTAGTCTTGTCGATGATGTTATATTAGATTTGCTGATGTAGCATTTACATTTAAATTGATGACATGTGACATATGCCCTTATCCAATGTACAGAAGTGCTTTGAAGTCTTTAGCAGTAAATATATCCTGATACTGGTTCACTAAATTGTGACTCAGACTCCCATTAGTCTTTCTTTGGTAATTCAAACATATCAGAAAAAGATTTTTCTTTATATTTTGTTTGAAATCTGGCAGTTGATACCTAAAGAAACTAATTCTACCACTTAGATGCCAGAACATAATCCAGTCTTGATGCATATGCCTTGCATCCTGTACCCTAAGACATGGTTAGCATCTCCAGTAGAGCAGTAATAGAGGATCTGAGGAGGAGTGATTCAGTGCAATCCTGTCCCACAGTTGTTACCAGTCTCCCTGTCCCTGCCACTGACAAGTACCCCATACCATGGATCACAATCACTGGAGAGATTGTATTATCCAGGTGATGTGCAGTGCCTGTTTTTCATCAAACATACCGCTTGTTGTTCTGCCCAAAAGGACCAATTTGTTTTTTGTTTTTGTTTTTTGTTTTTTTCAAACCAGCGAATATTATCCCCTTTTCCTTACCTAGGTGCCAGTACAGGAAAAAGTTTTGATGAATACCTTTCTTGTACCCTGAGAGTTGATGGGACGAGTCAAGCAGTGTTGGAGGATTGGAGAGAGCATGGTTTAGTGCGGGGTGTAATTGGTGCTTTGAGGTAAGTGGGTGCTGGTGTGTTTTTGGCATTAGCATTGAAGCCTACTTGAAGCTAATGGAATAATTTAGGAGGATTGGAAACCTATTGTGGCATCTTAGCCCCCTATGAAACTCAAGGGATTTGGACTTCTTAGTGCAGGTCTTGGTATGCCATTTATAGGTGAATTTGTTAGGTGACTTTGATGATTCCTCCTATCAAGGCTGCAAATTGATTGCAGTATAATTAATGAGAACTTGCAAGGAAGATAGGATTAGTTGGCATTATAATGGTCGCTCTGGATAAGTTGATCCGCCAAATACCATAAAACACCTGATGGCACACCTGACTGGCGTGAAAGTAATTCTGTGAGAGGAAAACATGTTTAAGTTTATGTTTTGTAGATAAAAATGTAAGCCTCGCCAATAGTTCTGTACTTATGTATGATGTGTTCATTTTTTACTTTTTGAGCTAAATAATCCAAATCTGCTACAATATGGTGGTTGGTTTGCCTGAGATACATAAATTATTTGTGGATGATGTGGATGACTCCAGAGAGAAGCATAGAAAGGATGAAAGGGAAATGGGTCTAGGGGACAACGCTTTGGGCCAGATAGCAAGGAGAAATCCAATGAAGTAAACGAATGAAAATAAGAAGTAGCAAAGGTAGATTGGACAGAATGTTAAACATAGAGGCCTGGTTGTAAAAATGCTTTTGTTCAACTGTAATAATGGATGACAAGAAGACTAAAACTGTGATTTTGTCAGGTGGGTGCTTTTACTTGTGCCACTGATCTACTGTCCTAATATTGATATCATCCTCAGATATCAGAAAGGAATGGCTCGGGCAGAACGGCATTGCGGCTAATCTTATAGAAAGAGAACAGAACGTACCAAGGCAAGTGGTTAATGCAGTACAAAAGGTATCTGTGGTGGTGTCCATTTCATTGAAGAGGAACATTTTAGAATGCAGAAGCATGCAGAACATCCGAAGAAAAAAAGAGTTGTAAATACAGTAGGAAGTAGAATGATATGATGGAAAGAAGCACAGGGAAGGAAGGTCATGTGGTATAGAGGGTGGAAAGAGTTATTGGAGCCCAAAGTGGTGCTGCCTGCTTTATGAGGTGCAGAAACACTTTGAAGGTTAAAAGGTTGAAGTAAAATGATGAGGTGAGCTTCTGAAGCACTTTGCTTGCACAGCTGATGAAGGACTTTTATCTGCAACATCATGTTTCGCTGGAAATGTTGGGTAATATGCTGAACTTTTAATACTTCACATTGCAGTTACTGCCTGTCTGTCTGTCTTTCTTTATTCTTGACTGATTGTCTTTTTGACTCTGGACTGTTTGTCTCTCTCTGGCTGTCTCGCTTCCATGCAGGCATGGCTTCCCCACTATCTGTCCTCCTGTCTGCATTTACTTTTATAGTGTAATGCTAACAGAAATCTGCTTAACATTTAGAAAGATATTTAGCTATAATCAGCCAGTGATGTAAAAATCTGCAAGATAACTGATCCACAAAGCTTTTGCTAAGGGAACTGATATGCTAGGAAGCTAGTCATTGTATATGTTGGATAAATGTCTGTGTTTGCCATTGAGATGGAAAATGAAGCTCCCTCATGAGTTCCTCTCGCATCTCTCCTTGAGTTTATGACATCATCGGCATGAGTTGACTCCCCAGAGTGCCAGGATGTGCCCAGGTGGAAAAAAAAGTTTGTCTGAACACCATATTAATCAGACACAGATGCACGTCCACCGTCCCTCCGATCAATAGTTTTTTACTTTCGCTAAACAATAATCATTTGTCATGTCAGAGCGAGTGGTCTGGGAGGAAGTGCGCGAGCAATCAGGATGAGAAAGAACACAACGAGACCTAATGATGACTGAACGATGCTGTTTGTCTGGGTGTTTCCAGCACAGCGCACCTGCCTACCTGTGTAGTAACATAATGCCTAAGGGAGACATTACAGCGTTAATTGAAATTGATTCATTACAAAGGTAAAAAGTAAAGATACTCCGACTATGAAGTGGTCATTTACGACACACCTCAATAATTCATAATAACGTCTCATGAATTCTCCATGAGATCTTTAAAAGGGAAGTTTAGGAGGAAATTACCTAATGGGCATTTAATGTGCTTCTAACGTCAGACCCTGTATATAAATCATAAGTCATACATCTATAAAAATATGTATATATACATATTGTAAATATTGTTCGCGTTTATATTATGTCTGTGGAGGTCTGAGTGTATTCCTCTTCACATGCATCCTCTTCACAATTTGAGGACGTCAGGAAAACAGACGCGTCCTCATCTAATACAATGTTTGTCCTTGTGTCTGCAAATGGTAAAGATTTATTTGGGCCATTTTTGTAAAAATCTTTGAAATCAGATTGTTGCATCATAAAATATTTCCTTGGTGACGATGCTTGTCCCATTATGGGGTTTAAGTAAAGTTTCTGTTTTAAAATAATTTTTAAAGTATTATTATTATTATTATTATTATTATTATTATTATTATTATGTGTTATACTATAAAATGTAGATTTCTATTGTTTCTATTATTAATATACACTACAATGTGTTATATTCAGACTTCTAAAATAAGCTTTTAAATCAGTTATTTTGTAACTTTTGTAGCGTTTAACAGTTTTAATGTTTTATAAGTAAGTAATGCAAGTAAATTTTCACATGAAAACATGACTAACTTTATTTCAATTGTTGAAAAGGTTTATATTTATCTTACATTTAAATACACGTATGAAAGAATATCATAGCAAAAACTTACATTTGGTGAAAACTTGATTTTTTATTATTATTTTTTTATCTCATTTTATTTTATTAAATGCATTCAAATAAAACCAAGACTTTTGATTTTTCAAAATATCAGATCACAGTTATGAGAGCAAAAACTTCCTTTATTTCTCTATAATGCACTATGCTAAGAAAGGTAGAAGGTTTTCTCAGTATGCTGAGCACCATGATGCACCATGATCAAACTTTCTGCTTCAAGTCTGAAACGCCGGCCTCCCAGGAACTCAACATGTGGAAATGACTTGGATTGAGATCAGGACTGTGACAATAACTCCTGGGCGAATTCCCATAATGTACAAGTGGTGCTGGTGAATGACTGTGTGTACAGTTCCCACAGACAGGCGACAAGTTATCCAGCGATTTTCAAGGATCAGACGTTCCACTTGCCGAATGTTCATGGGAACGACTGCAGTTGGCTCGGAGCCACCTCGGCCCGGATCGTCATTCACGTCATTCGACGTTTTACTGTGGCTAGGAGTCTCATCACCATACTTTGCTTACTATCACTACATAAGTCTTCTGTAAAAGTCAGTTGCTTTTTCTGCCTTCATTCACCCGAAATTTCATCACAATACGCTGTTCTGTGCTTGCATAACCACGGGTTGCACATCATTTTGCTTAACATGTGATTTGGCCTGACACTTTAGCACTTTAGCGCCACCTTGTGGTAACAAAATATAAGTCATTTACCAACACGACGTACAGTATGCACTTGGACCTCTTCTCTTTGTTTCATGAGACAAGAAGGCCCGGTCTGACTTCAAAACGCCTTTCGTATTTTATTTTCACCAGACTAGACAAACTAGAATGAAGACGCAGTGGCACCTGATGGGTTTTCCCTGGACACTGCATGTTTTACAGTACCTAGGGTAACAGGCAAATCAATAAAAACACATTATAAAGCCACTCAAATCAACATCAGTCTAGATGTGTGTGTGTGTGTGTGTGTGTGTGTGTGAAATGCTCAGAACAATGGATGTGAATAACTATGCAAGTGTTCTAAGTGGAGCTTGTTTCAGGAAGTAGAACTATCAGCCAGTTTACGCTGCACCCTCCACCTTGCACCCTACAAAGTGTGCACTCCAGCTACAGGTGGTGCTGGTTCCTCACCTACTGACAGAGATCGATTCTAGCAATTCGGCACTGCTGGTGTAGACATAAATAATTCAAAAGGGACGAGGAAATTTCTGATTATTTTCCCTTGGCAGGCTCTAGGCCTCGGCTCCGCCGCTAAAGCGTGCGCTTTGGTTATTACTCGCGTGACAGAAAAAGATTTGCTTGTTTTTTTGTTTTTTTTTTGTTTTTTTTTGTGTGTGTGTCAAACTGAGCTATATTATGTTGCATTTTTATTCCCTGCATAGCCTTGCATTTGTTTTCATTATGTGTGTGAGTGATCGCAACTGTTTTCCAGGGGCTTTTTATTTCTGAACTTTTAAACCTGCTTCACTTTACACACATCCATATAATCATAGCTCAAGGATTTCTTTTTTTTTTTTTTCCGACTGCAAGACAAACAAGCAAGTGTGTGTGTGTGTGTGTGTGTGTTGGCTGTCAGAGCACGCTCAGTTCAATCAGTGCAGCGTTTGCTTCTGATGTTCAAGGCCTCGAAGCCATACAAGGTTTTCATCTGTCAATCATGTCCATAATTCCCTCCCTCAATTTATTTCAAGATACTACAGGATTTGATCAATATCATCAATCTGAACTTCTAATGTCCCTCCACTTTGTTTTCTCTCTTCCTTTTACCCCCCCACTCTCTCTCTTTCCCTTTTCTCTCTTCTCTCTCACTCTCTCTCTCCCTCTGTATCCATTTCCTTCTGGCAAAAAGGGACTTTATGAATAAATGATACGGAATAGCTGAAGGTTCAGATACTAAATAATGAATTTCACCACCAAAAAACACAACACAACTTCTCCAATCATAAAATAGCGCGCCCCTTCCATATTGATTGCGCTTCGCTTTTGCAAGCAGATGCAGAGAAACCCGGCACGGGACGCCAGATTGTGTATGAGTGGGAAAACTGCATGGACGGGGTTCAGATGGAGCCCAGAGCCCAGGTCTGGGATTAACATACACAGCTGGCTCTGCTGCGATGGTCACCAAGGCGTCCCTGCTCCACCGATCGGCCATCTTACTGTGGACAAGACGCAAGAGTGTAAAAAAAAAAAAAAAAAAGACAATAATCAGGGAAGTTCTTCAACGCAGGATGTCAGGACACTGAGTGAGTACGGGCATCTGTTCCTCCTGCGAGGGGTGATGATGGTGTGAGCCTCCCTCCGTGAGTGTGTCTATGTGTGCAAGTGTGTGTGTGTGCATGTATAAGGCAGAGAGTGAGTGAGCGAGTAGTGGAAGTGCGTGAGGGAGGGGGTCTGCACACTCGAGGAAGTACAGCTTCTGCCGCTTGTGTCCTTTTCTGGAGGTCTTTCCGTGTCTGCTTGCACGTGTGTGTGTGTGTGTGTGTGCATGTGCGTGTGCATGTGTGTGCGTTCTTTGATTCTTGCAGACTTTATATTCTCAGAATCACACACACACACACTGCGCCAACCTTCATATTCACACAAAAATATTTCTAATACATTAGAATAAATTTATTATTATCATTATTACTATTATTATTACTATTGTTATTGGTTAAAATTAACTAAAAAAGTTTGTGGAAAGAACATTTTTAGTTTTACCTCTTTTGTGAGAGGTGTAAATATCTATGTAAATAAATAAATTAAATTATTGCCTAGATATATTTAAAATTAATATATTACATATAAATGGGAATTAATTTCCAATTAAAGTCATTAATATAGATAATATAAAATTTATATATTTTTTCATTAATACAATTAATGACAAATTTTAAAAAGCTTTAAAGAAACAAACATTTATAATTTAAACTAAATTCTTGCATTCTTCAGAATATCTATATAATCATAATATATTTTTAAAAGTGTAGATGTATAAATCAATTATATTTAATATATATATATATATATATGTACATTTATGTTTTAATATGCACTATACAAACAAATAAATATAATTTAAATGTATTAATATACAACAGGAAATTAGCAAAATATAATACAAAAATAAAGAAGTTTAATATATGATTTAGTCTGAAAAGAAATAAAACCTGGATAGTAAATAAAAATAAATAAAGGCACACATGCAAAGGAAATCCATATGGCACACAACACACTTAAATAAAATATAGAATTTAATCATATACTGAGAATCTTAACTCATTTAATATATGCATATATTTTAAATAAATCGTAATATATAAAATAGAATTTCTTAAATTAAAGATTAAAATTGTCAACCATTGGTTATTTAATTTAAAATACATAAGGAAAAATCTTAAGTAAAATAAATGAGAAAAGAAAGAGTAGAATTATAAAAGGTGATAATAATGTCTAAGATCACAGTGTTGGTGTGTGAGGCGTAGCACTGGTGTGATGCACAGTCTCTTTCTGTGTGCGCGGGTGTTCAATAATTTACATCTCTATGAATATGTAAATAAGCAGTGCATTGTGGTAATGTGTGCTGTGATTTGTACTACACTCTTGAGCAACGAGAGAGAGAGAGAGAGAGAGAGAGAGAGAGAGAGAGAGAAAGAGAGAGAGGTGTTGGGGTATTCAGGCTGTTACATGTTTTTAATTCTTGGTGTTTTACTTTTGGTGTCTCTGATTTCACTCTGCACTTTAAAGGGATAGTTTAGAATTTTTAAAGTTTTGGACTTAAATCAAAACTGAGGTGCAGTTAAGTACATAACTATAGGTCCTGGTCATTATAACTGTCCCTTCACTGCACTCCAACTGTGTCAGTTCCAGTTAGTCTTCTGGTGAAAGAAATATTTTAAGCTCAATTTGTACTAAGTACACCATAACTTTTAGAGATGGCAACTCAGTGGGATTGTAGAGGCTTCATATGAATCTCAGCTCAACTTAGGAATGTATTTTTGCATGGAATGAGGGTGGTGGAATTTGGCCCTCATTGCTTACATGGTACTCGCGTTCCCGGTGACAAACTTCACAGTCGGTGTCCAGAGCAGGAAAATTTATAACAGCCAAGACCTATTTTGTTTATGTTTTTTCATTTGATTTGATAAGTGCTTTTATCTCACATGCTTTCAATTCTCAAATCTGATTGATCTGAAGGTGTTGACTTGGAAAAATTTCTGTTCTGTTCAGGAGCTGTTTATTTGACATTGTAAGGAAGTGTGACCGCTCAAGCGATCGATCTAAAGTTTCATGTTCATTGTCTTCATCTTTGCTCCACCTGCTCATAGAGGTTTTGACGCATCAAAACCATTCCAACTCAGGTATTTTTGATCAGATCCGTGTTGTTGTTGTTTTTGTTTTGTTCCTTTTCATCTTACTTTGCCCCTTTAAAATAGTTTCAAAAATGGTTGACAGTTCAGCAATTGTGATGTTGCTTGCTTTGCCAACTCTACAGCATCCTGCACCACTGTTCAGCAGTCACGCTTCAGATTTTCTTTCAGAAATGGACAATCCAAAACGATGAATAAATAAAAAGTATGTCAGTTCTTAAACAATTGAATAGTAACAGTTGCTTCATCACACCAGCTTATCGGTGGATAATTTCCTATTCTAGCGCATCACCAAAATATTTTACCCCTTGGTCCAATCTATGAGTGTCAGCATTAATGTATTAACTCTTTAAACCACGTTAAAATATTTAATGAAAAGTTACTTTTTTAATTCCGCAAACTTCCTCAGTGTGACGCAAAACCAGACATTCAAGAACCAAACATAATGAATGCACAAATAAGAACAGTTCTGAGAACAGTTCTAGAATCTAGACCCATTAGCTTGTCCCAGTTCTCTGGCTATCTTCAAATTCTGCTTCTAGAATTTGTCAAATCAGATCACTGCCCTGCCTCACATTGTGAAAGTACAGCCTCAAAAACGTCTACTGTCAAGAGGACAGAGGTGGAAGAAGTACACAAACTCAATCCTGAAGTAAAAGTACACGTACTGGCCAAAAAATCCTCCTCCACTACAATAAGAACATGAAGGTACAAATACTGCACAAAGAAACTGATTGTTCAGGATATCGGAGTTGCTGATAAACAGTGTTTTAAATACAGTTGAAGTTGAAGCTGTTGATAATGTAAAGGTCTGGTACAGATTGATAGTGACAAGATTTGACATTAGTTAAATGAATGGCAAGTAGCACTATCAGCCTCTTTCATCTTTTCAGTAGTTAAACTAACTGGTTGGTATCATTGCTATCCTTTATACTCAACATTAAACATGGGCATACTGCAAGCATATAGAATACAATAAATGTTAAAGGATATGCAAAAACATTTTAAGCCTCCGCTAATAAAAATGCATACGAGTTCTCTGTCCTGCTCAGTATATTAGCTAGTTAGTCAGATCTCTTCTAATCTTACCTTAACAAGTGCATCTGTTTGAAAAAGGAGCCAGAAGAGTTCGCAGCCCAAAGACCAAGTGGGCGGGATCTGTTGCCAAGGTAATGGATGGGATGGCTTGGATTAGTGGAATTGTTTTGTTCCTGTCCTTTTCATGTGGGGAGGAGCTTAGTCGTGATACGGTGAGTGACAGTGTAAATGATTATGTGTGTGGGGACTAATCTTCCTATTTTGGATTTTTTTTTTTTAGCTCATCATAAAAATCTCCGTTTTACTAAGAAAATATGGTCTCAGCAAGATTCCATTATACAAATTTAATAAAATGTGCGTGTATCTCTAGAAGTGAATAGTTCCAATGCCTTACAAATCAAGACAAAATGATGCAATAGTCCTTGACCATATCATTTCATTTGCCCTAGTGATGAAAAAGCCTAAAGTACAACTTGCAAGGTAATAAAACCTGGTTGAGATAAGTATTGTACAGGTATAGAAAAAGAACAGAATGATGCAGTGAGTAGAAGTAAGAAGTATCTAATATGGACAATACTCAAGTAAAGTACAGATCCACCAAAAGATTTGCAGTAATGGACTCGTTGTACTTCGTAATTTGTCTCTGCCTCATCAGTAAGGACAGTAAGGTGCTGTACAACGGCACACTTCTTGGATGAGGATCGGCCTTTGCATTATCTGCGGAAATTTTAAGAAAACAATTTGTGCTTTAACACGTTAATTTCACAACAACATACAGGTTAACCAGTACATAGATAAACTAAATCCACGGACAGCCCCAGTTAAAACATTCCGTAGGATGCGTACTTCCTGGCTTACGCTTGTGTCAGTGTAGGATGAAGAGATGCGTAAGACAGACTGAGAGAGACAGAAGAATTCTGAAAGCTTGATTAAAGTTTGATGTTAATGAAGCCGGTGTGAGATCGAATATGACAGCTGCTTTCTCCTCTGCTTCATTCTGTCGCAGTGCATTAGGGTCTGGTGCAAAAAAGTGTATGTGTTGCTCTTGATAAAATGCAATCACTAAGAAAACTGTACAAGCTCACTGCTGGTTGGAGGAAAAAATGGGGAAGTGTGTGAGAAGTGTGTGAGAAATGCATTCCCCTGATCTGACATTAGAATTCATGCTAATTGCTAAACATTAGTGCGGGTTAGACCAATATTAGAAGAACACCAAATAGTTTTTATTAATGTAGCCAAAGCCAAAGCTTCAAATTGAACCAATGCAGATTTTTTTAGTACTTTTAGTGTCAGGACAAAAGAACTCTAACCGGCCAGGTTGCTTTAGTCATGTTTGAGATTAGGATTGGGGGAATAGTGACTCTCTCTCTCTCTCTCTCTCTCACTCTTACTCTCACTATATCTCTCTCTCTCACTGAATAACTAATGTGCAGAAGTTCTCTTGGGAAAAGAACGAGCAGAGGAAGGACCTAGTGGCTTTCTCGGGGGCTTGAAGGGGGATTAGGCCTCATTTTTCCCCCTCACACCCTCATTTTTATGTTTAATCAAATTTCTGTTTTATAACTGATGCCCCGCTGGTCTTTCTGTGCAACTAGAGCGGGTCATTCAGATCATCAAAACCATCAAAACTTTTAAAGTCAATTGAACTGTGTTTGGTAGTTATTTACTTATTTACATTTTATGGTTTTATGGTAAAATTCTGTCTTAGAAACATGTAGAGAAACTGAAGGGATGACCGTTTGTAGCTGTTTAAGTGAAACTAACTTATTTTAAAATGAAATGCAATATATAACTAAATAGATATTTAACTGTATCTACAGTATAAATATGTAGGCTGAGTATATGATTTAATGTTCTTTTAAAAATATTTAAATATATCTGCAGCATAAGAGGAATATTTTTTATGATGCAATATTATCTACTAATCTACCTACAAGTTGACATTTTTTTTTTAAATGTTCCTTAATTTAGGAACATAGCATACAATAATTAGGTTAACTAACACTCGAAGAGACTTGTGAGACATTAGGTGAAAATGTTTGAAAATAACTTTGGGTATGTGCTGGCTACTTATACAATATATTTACTTTCTATATGTTTGCATTTGAGGTGGTAAAAGGTGCTGTTCCACTATGAACCAACAGGTGGTGCACTCTAAACTATTTACACATTGGCAGGCAGCACAGGATCCAGGATTATTTGTGAAGTTTGTTCAAAATTATAGCAAAATCTGGAAAAAAAAAAAAGGAAAATCAAATCGAGATATTTATAATATTGTGATATTTACAGAATCGCAATACAAATTGTATCGGGATATAGGTATATTATAGAACCTATAATAATTTTGGACTGGGTGGCCTTTGGTGACCCCCATCCCTAAAATAAACCATTGTGAGATAAATGTGATTCCATAATTAGTGTTACATTTGTGTTCTTCTGATATTACTAATGTTTACAAATTACAGTAATATTTGTAAGTAAATAGACACAAGTAAAAAAAAAAATGTGATTAAAGTAATGTCTACATATTATTAAAAGAAACGGATTTTTGTGCAGTTTCTTAAAAACGTTGGCTGTTTCAAAAAGAAAGAAAGAAATAATGAAAAAAAAATAACTCAGTAATGAGGATGTCGTGAAATAAATATTTAAAACCTTAGCATGTATAAGACATATATTTGTGCACAATAGTGTAATTGTTTTTATTATTATTTACATTAAGACTTCTATTATTATTTAAGGCTCACTTTAATTAGACATTACCTCACTATATTTGCAGTTAACAAAGTTGCATCATACGAATTTGCCAAAGATCACAGAAAGAAATTATAATAAGTTATTTCATTCTTTCAAATTTATTCTTTATTTTTATTTTAATTACATGCTATGATGGCACTGTTAAATGAGCTCGTTTATGAAAATGCAACCCTGTTTCCCAAATTATAGACTAAAAATATAATATTAATTTATAAAAATCATTTTGAAGTTAATAATTATAAAGTTTGTATACAGCTTCATTGGCGTGGGGCCAATCACATTGTGGAAGGAATAAGAATAAATAAATAAATAAACCCAGTTACAGCCTCTCAAAAAAAAAAGGTTTAAATATTTCAAAAAGATTTTGCATTTTCATTTTAGATTAATTTTTATAAAAGCTTAATGTTTAAAGGCTTTTATTCAGCCTACTGTATATTTACAGTATCATGACACTCAACCTCATCCCTAATGTAAATCAAAGGCTCTCTATAGGTTGTTTTTGGGTTCTGTTCAATAAGAGCAGACATGTCAAAGGATGTCCACTAAGGAATCCGATCCAGTATGACATACAGATCGAGTGTCCTGATTGGCTGAGAGCACCGAGAACGATAACGCACAGCACAGAGCAGAAGCGTACCAGAGGTTATTCAAATACATCGGTTTCACACGGGGAGTTTTTTCACACCGCGTGTTTGATAATTGATGAAACATAAACAGTTCTTGGTAGGCCACTCAGACTTTTGGACCCTACAGTAAAGTCCCCTAGAGTTATGATGGTCATTAATAGGTTCAGCGTTTCGCCTGGAGCTCTGAGACACTATCCGCTTTCATTATTGGTGTCAGCTCAATTATAGCTCACACCCGAGTGTTTTTCGACTATCTAATAGCATCAATCGACAGGAGTGGCTGACGAGACACCACCCCACCTCTTAACCTCACACACACACACACACACACGTAGGACAACGGCATGCGCAATGGAGGCAGCATTTGGGGCAGCTGATGCAGCCGAGCTCATTTTCATCAAATATTAATGAAATGGAAGCATACACTCAGGCTGAGTGAACTAGAGAGAGAGAGAGAGAGAGAGAAGTGTGGAATGTGTTTGGAAGTGCTGTGTCTTGATGGCCGTAATTAGGATCTCTCTCCCCAATTAAAAATTCAGCAGCCCCAGTTTATTTGAGAGCATCAGTCTTCCTCTCGCTGTTGCATTTATTTCCTTTTTACAAAGTATTTTCTTTTTACGACGCTAATTGAACCAGGCTTTTTAGTCCTTCTTTCCCTCTCTCCCTCCCACCATCTCTTTCTCTCCATTCTCCTGTTTTTTGTGTGTGTGTGTGTGTGTGTGTGTGTGTGTGTTTTTATCTGCCATGGCCGTGATGGTCTGTGCCAGAGAGCGAGATGCAGTGCAGTGCTGTGCTTGCTTCACACACTCTTTCATCTCTGAGTCTTTGCTTTCCTCTCTCACTTTTCTGTTTGGAGTAGGAAGTCACCCATGTGCTGCCTGAGCCTGGTGGTCTTACAGCGTTGGTTTTCTGAAGTTCTTCTGCATGTTGTTGCACGTTCCTTTTAGGCATTCAACATAAGACAACATGAGTTTTTTTTTATTTATTTTTTTATGTTATTTGACACAAATTGCATCAGAGCCCACATAATAAAGACAATTCGGTCATACGTTCTTGCACCACGGTGAGCTGCTTGAACTGCCACAGAGCATTTTTGCTCTCAGGCTATGGAATGGTGAGTAGATGAACATGAATGAAACATTCTCTCAGTTGTTGTGATGATGGAACTGGGTCCAACAAGTCCAACACGTCACTCCAATATCTCCCTTAGGTGTTTATTTCCATTAAAATCTGGTGAACGTGAAGGCCAAAGCATATGATATAATTTTCCTTGTGCCCTGTGGAAGGGGGCGGGGTCATCCTGGAGGATACCACGCCCATTAGGATAAAGAAAATTATTCTGGAGATGCAACGGAACACACGGACACAAACTCTTTAAGCATCATTTTCTTCACTTCATTAATCAGAGCAGAGAAAGCAAATAAAAAAAAATTTTAAAAAAAACAACTGAAGTCTTTCTCAGTGATTTGCCTTCATATAAATAATTAATGTAAATGCATGTGATTAACCACAGCAGAGGATCTACTACAGATGGTTCATGTTTTAAAAATGGCATTGCTGCTGTTTTGTCGTACATTAGTCAGTTCAACCAAAATGCATTTGTTAGCAGTGCTTGGTCTGACCCTTTACAGGGCACCTATTATGCAAAAATGTACCTTTTAGTCACATGTTTGACATTCAAATAGGTCTAAAGTGTGAATGAACTAAAAACATGAAGAAAAAACAGTTAACGATTTTAGTTCTTCTTTTTTTTTTTTTTTACATATTTATTTTTATATTGGCCAGGGCTTAAACAAGCTAATTAGATTTTCCCCCTAATGTGACCTCACATAAGAAGAGCCCCTCCCCAGACTTGTTCCTCAGCATCACATGGGCGTGGCAGGGCCATTATTATCTCCCTAATTTAGTCACATGGTCAATTGACACTCCGTGTTGTGAAATCATTTCCAGTACAAATGCGTCTCCTTTTGTGATGTGGTTAGTTACTGTTACGCCCATATTGAGTCATCAAAGCCAAAAAATTAGGCCTTAGGGGGAAGTGGTGGTTCAAACAGTTAGGACTCTGGGTTACTGATCGAAAGTTTGGGGGTTCGAGCCGCAATACGGCCAAATTGCCACTGTTGAGTGAATCATTGTGATATGATTAAGGCCCTTAACCCTGTCTGTTCCAGGAGAGCTGTCCGTGTGCTCTAAACCCAGATTTTTCTGCGATATGCAAAAAAATTATAATAATAAAAATTAATTGTGCTGTAAAGTACATGTGACAAATAATTGAATCTTAATTTTATCCAATGTAATCCACCAGGGGTTCACAGCATAAACTTTGGGGAACACTGTTGTAGAGTATCGGTTGTTTACTTTCGCGATAGTAATTGAAACATGGAGTCAAGAAACCATAATACAAACAATCATAAGTCAGAGACCACCTGTATAGTTAAGCTGAGATATTTTCCATTGAATCTTGTTACATTTATGATTTTCTCATTTTTCTGATTTTTTTCTTTTTTTAATGAAATTCAAAAAGGTCAGCACAGAGGCTGGTCAGTGGTGTAGTGAATTCTATTAAAATTTATTTTGTGTGCAATTATAGTTACATCACAAAATGTGACGAGGTGTTTAAAGGAACAGAGAGCGAGAGAGAGAGAGAGAGAGAGAGAGAGAGAGAGAGATCTGTCTGTGTAGACAAGTGTAAGAAAAAACGAAATGCAGTTATTAGCCTCTTCATGTCGTCCTCTGTGGCCAAAATCATATCTTTGTGTCCCTCGCTTACTTTCTCTCTCTCTCTCTCTCTCTCTCTCTCCCCAGTGTAACTGTATCTGTGTGTAACAGGAGATTCAGGAGAGTCTCTGTTCTCCTTTGCTGTCACACTCTTCTTATCTCACAGTGCTCCATCTCACATCTGTGTGTGTGTGTGTGTGTGTGTGTGTGTGTGTATGCGTCAGAGTATATGAGTGTATACTTTGCTGTTTGTGTGCTTTCATTCATTCACACAGACGTGTGTGGCAGGAGTTAATCGTTTGACAATGCTTGTAATCGCAATACAGAAATACACTGCAGTGCACACAGACACACACAGACACACACACACACATACATACAGATGGTTGAGTTCTTTTAACTATGACTACTTTCATATGCTTCTTTCTCTCTCATGCAGAAACACACACACACACACACACACACAGAACCATGGCTCAGGTGGCTCAGTGGTTCAGTGAGACAGAGGATGGGAGCACCTCTTTGATGTCATTCAGCCAACAACACACACACACACACACACACACATATGAAAGTAGATTTAGGTGTGTGTTGTTGTTGTGCACTGCGCTGTTTCTCCAACTCCCCATAGTTAAAAGCCTGCCATTAGTCCGGTTGCTATCAGAGCTAGCATGATGTCAACAACAGAACTGATGATGTCATGACCCAAGTCGATGCTTTATTTAATTGTAATGCTTTTTTTTTTTTTTTTTTTTGGAAAGATATAGATGCTAATAACATGGCTAACTGTTTAGCTATGTATATTTTGCTACAGTTCTGATAATTTCCCTGGTGCAGTGCTAAGCAGCTAGCTATACATATGGCTAGTATGGCGTTATTAGCTATAGCTAGCTGCTTAACTTTAATTACTGTAGCCATTATTATGGTATGTACAATAGTGTACTAGGGTAAAAACAGTACCTTAGTATTACTTTGGCACTTCTGACATTACAATGGTCGGCACTCTAGGACTATATGGAGTACCAGGGTACATACTGTGGAACTTTAGTGGGTACTGTGGAAGTATTATAGTGTGTACCGCTGTACATTGGTGAAACCATGCTACTTATTGGGTATCAGCTACAGGTATCTAATATGGTGTGTTTGTACATACTGTACCATATTAGATACATATTAGGGGGGGGGGGGGAATCTGATCTTCCACATTTCTCAGGCATTATTTAAGGACAGCTAAGACATGTCCTTTTTCTGAACAGGAAGTAGAAATAAATCTGATATAGTATAGTATAGGCAGTACCGTATTATAGTACTCTACCGCTTTATTGGCCTGGAGCCTATCCCAGGAGACGTGGGGCATAAGGCAGGGTACACCCCGGATGTGGTGCCAATCCTCTGCAGAGCACACACACACACACACACACACACACACAACATATACATTTACATTTAGTCATTTGGCAGACGCTCTTATCTTATTTACTGGATAGATACTTACACTGGGTTAACTGGGTTAATAACTAAGTGCCATTAGTCAAACACAACTGGGAAGAGGTTGTTTTTTTTTTAGGGGATTAGTCCAAGTACTGGAGAAACAGATATGTCTTGAGTCGTTGTTTAAAGATCGTCAAAGTCTCTGCTGTACGGACATATAGAGGAAGTTCATTCCACCACCTAGGTGCCGGATGAATGCCGCCCTCGATCCCTGAGAGATGGTGGGATGAGGCGAGCAGTGCTGGAGGATCGGAGGGAACCTGGTGCAGTCCGCGGTGTGATTAGAGAACAGGGGTAAGTGGGTGCTGGGCCAGTTTTAGCTTTGTAGGTAAGCATCAGCATTTTGAATTTGATGCGGGCAGCTACAGGAAGCCAGTGCAGGGACCGGAGGAGTGGGGTGGTGTGGGAGAACTTGGGAAAGATAAAAATGAGATGTGCTGCTGCATTCTGGATCAGTTGCAGAGGACGAATTGTGGACAGAGGCAGGCCTGCCAGGAGAGAGTTGCAGTAGTTCAGTCTTGTAATAACAAGGGACTGAACAAGCACCTGAGTAGCCTGTGAAGAAAAAAATGGACAGATTCTTCTGATATTATAATGAAGAAACCTACAAGAGCGAGTAAGGTTAGCGATGTGTGAGGAAAATGACAGATGATTGTCCACAGTTACCCCAAGATCGCTACGGTGGCTGAAGGAGTGATTTGGTTGTCCAGTGATATCACAAGGTCTTGACCTGG
The DNA here is from genome assembly GCA_030014305.1 of Clarias laeviceps. Taxonomy (NCBI): domain Eukaryota; kingdom Metazoa; phylum Chordata; class Actinopteri; order Siluriformes; family Clariidae; genus Clarias; species Clarias laeviceps. The sequence continues at coordinate 4,818,614 of JAQMYJ010000037.1, read as the reverse complement.
GGAAGAGTCACAAGGGATGAACAACAATTCGGTTCAGTTGAGCTTCAGCTGATGAGCTGCCATCCAGGATGAGATGTCTGCCAGACATGCTGAGATCCGGGTGGAAACCTGAGT
>JAQMYJ010000037.1:4779037-4790974 GCA_030014305.1 Clarias laeviceps | reverse complement strand
ACACACACACACACACACACACACACACAGCTGTCAGAGTGGTGACCTGATGAGAGAGCAAAGAAATGACCAAGAATGAAGTTGAGTGGAGGGTTTCACCCTGTTGCAGAAGTTGCGGTTGTGGGTGTGTTGGGTCACAATGATAGAGATGCACAGTTTTTACTGCATTGCACACACTAATACACACTCAAGTAACACTGGTTTGAGTGACAGACAAAGAGACAGAGAGAGAGAGAGAGAGAGAGAGAGAGAGAGAGAGATGGACTGAAGTTCAGCTGTGGAAAGATGGACATAGAGAAAGATCCTGTAACTTGAATCTTGTAGATGTTATTACACTCTTGATACAGGACACACACACACACACACACAGAGGAGACAGAGTCAGTCACATGACCACATGTTACTGTATGATGTCTTCAATCTAACCCTGTGTTTAGAGTGATTTATCACCTGTGAAAGCTCCTTAACCTTCTCTCCCTGTCTCAGTGCCACATGGGCAGATGTTCCACAGTTCCTGCTCTTCCGATGTCCCTTGTTTACAAATGTTGTAACTGTTAACCAGTTTCCAGGTGTTCACTAATTCATAGGCGTTCATTATTTTTACAAGTGTTCACTCATGTTCAAGTGTTCACTCATTTACAGGTAGTGAGCTATTCACAAGTGTTCACTTGTTTATAGGTTTTGACTTCTGTAGAGTTTTTCCCTTGTTTACACGTGTTTACTAATTTACAAGTATAAATGAGTTTACAAGTTTACAATTATGGCCTATTTTTATGCATTTGCTTGTCCACAGGTTTTCACTAGTTTACAAGTGTTTATCACTTTACATTTGTGTTTTTTTTTTTACTTTGCAAGTGTTTTCTACTGTAGAAGACACATTTTAAATGGTCAACAAGTATCACTAGATTACATCAGTTCTAAAGTTTATAGGTGGTTAATTGTTCACAGGTGTCCCCTAATTTACAGGTGTTCCCTAGTTTGCAGATGTTCTCTAATTAACAGGTGTCCCCTAGTTTGCAGGTATCCCCTATTTTACGGGTGTCCCCTATTTTATGTGTGTCCCCTATTTTACGGTTGTCTCCTAGTTTACAGATGTCCCCTATTGTACAGGTGTCTCCTAGGTTATAGGTGTTCCTTTTTTATAGATGTTCCCTTGTTTAAAAGATTCAAGATTCAAGATTCAAGATTCAAAGAACTTTATTAATCCCAGAGGGAAATTGCTTATGCTCGGTTACAGGTGCTCACAGTTGTTATCTAAAATAAAGGTAATAAATAAAAATAATAATAAAAAGTGTCCCCTAGTTTGCAGGTGTCCCCTAGTTTGCAGGTGTCCCCTAGTTTACGGGTGTCCCCTAGTTTACGGGTGTGCCCTATTTTATAGGTGTCTCCTAGTTTACAGGTGTCTCCTAGTTTACAGGGTTCCCCTAGTTTGCAGGTGTTCCTTTTTTATAGATGTTCCCTTGTTTACAGGTGTCTCCTAGTTTACAGGTGTCCCCTAGTTTACAGGTGTCCCCTAGTTTACAGGGTTCCCCTAGTTTGCAGGTGTTCCTTTTTTATAGATGTTCCCTTGTTTACAAGTGTCCCCTAGTTTCACTAGTTCACTAGTGTACATGTGTTAATGAATACACAAAAGTTCACTAGTGTACAGGTATTCCCTAGTTTACAAGTGTTTACTAGTATACATGTCAGTGTCCCCCATGTTTACAAATGTTGTCTAGTTTGCAGTTATTCCCTGGTTTAAAGTGTTATTTGGTTTACATTAACCTATTGTACATGACCCAGAGCTTATATTGTTGCGAATGCTTCCTACTTTCCTACAGATGTTCACTAGTTTACAGCTGTTTAATGCATTTTTACATGTTTAAGAGTCTACAGCTGTTACCTAGTTTACAGGTGTTAATTTAGTTTTAAATGTTCACTATTTTACCTGTGCTCCCTAGTTTATATGGGCTTTAACAGAATGTGCTTCATTTGTAAAGTCGCTTCATTAGTGCAAATGTTTTACACATTTTACTCGCACTGGATAAAGTGTACAGCATGACTAAACCCATGTCCAGATCTAAAACCCTAAATCTCTCTCTCTCTCTCTCTCTCTACCCGTCTGTCTCTTGGGCAGTAGATGAGTTGAGCTAACCCCTCTGACCACACTCTTTCCTGTCTCTGCTGCTGCACCACACGCCTCATGAAATATTTAATGTGATCCACACTGACCTCCCTCTCTCTCTCTCTCTCTCTCTCTCTCTCTTCTTTCTCCTCTCTCCCTCCCTCACTCTCTAGTCTTCATTTTCCTTTTTCTACTCATCCATTCCTGTCAAGTTCACTCCTTTTCCTCTCTCTCTCTCTCTCTCTCTCTCTTATTTTCCATTGATTCATGTCCACCCATTCACTCCCTTCTTATCGCTCTCACCGAGTCCACTGTGATAGCATTTTTACATCACTTTCTTTTTTTCTGATTCACCCTTTCTACTCTCTTCTGCTTTCATTCCTTTTCTGTTTTTACTTTACTGTTACTGCTTTCCTCTGTTCTTTCTCTCTCTTGTTTCATTGTTCCATCATCTTTTTGTCAATATCCTTATCCTTCACTTCACTTCCACATTATCGCTTTCGCAATTTTCCTTTCTACAGTCTTCCTCCGGTATTTTTCTTCTCCTCTCCCATACCATTATACCTCCTCCGTTTGTCCTCTCCTCCCCCTCTGTTTTTTTGCGTGAGGCTCTGAATTGGAGCGGATCTGCGCCGCTGTCCTGTTTAATCAACACTGATGAATATTTGATGGTGTGGTGAGAGCAGGCCGGCCTTTCTCATTATCACACACTGAGAAAGAGAGAGAGAGAGAGAGAGAGAGAAAGAGGTGGGGGGATGCAGAAAGATAGGGAATACACACTTTTGCTACACACTAAGGGTGAGTGATGTGACAAAAATCTGTAAAATGGTGGACATGATACACATTTTCACAATACATTATATTTGTCAGTTTATTTCATTTTTACTTAAAACAGTAGATGCTTTTTATAAAAAGTGCTGTACTGTTTACAGTGACATCATCTTGTGGGAGGAGTTAAGTTTCTTTTGATTATCTAGAGTTCGTTACTAGTGGAAAAAAAATCTAAATCAATCATGAATGGTGTTTTGCTGTTTTGGCAAGGATGATCTACTGACCCACCCAATCCCAACCTACCTTGTGGTGTAGAGAGGTCAAGGTCAGCTATGATGCAGATGTACCATGATACAGCACTTCTGGAGCACAGAGTTAAGCTCAGGGACTGATAAGACCTTATTGGTCGAGCTTGGCCTTAATGGTTGAGCAACTACCAACTATTCCCCAATCACTGGTTGGAGTGAATGGATGGATGGATTGTTGGATGGATGGATGAATAAATATGTGGGTGAATCAAAAGATAGATGGATGGATTGGATGGATGGATGGATGGATGGATGGATGGATACACAAATGTGGATAGGTAGGTGGATGAGTGGACGATGCATGGATGGAATGAGTGTACATTAACATTTAAAGGAATAATGGATGCATGTGTGATGTATGCATAAATGGATGGATTTATAACTCAATAGATACAAGAATGGATTGATGGTGTATAGTTAGATGGATGGAGGGATGGATGGATGGATGAATATATGGAAGGAGGGAAATTTCATAAATGGAAGAAGGATAGTTTAATTGATGGATGGATGGATGGATGGATGGATAGATTGAGACACACATTCATATATACAGGATGATGAATGTAGCATACATTAATAAATAGATGAATGGATGGATGGATGGATGGATGGATGGATACAGAAATACATGCAAATTCATATATACAGGATGGATGGATGGAGCATACATTAACAAATGGATGGATGGACAGATGGACAGATATACAGACTGAGACATACAGATGAACACACTTTTATATTCAGGATGGATGGATGGTTTATGGATGATGAAATGCATCAACAGATGGATGGATGGATGGATGGATGGAGCACAAATTCATATATACAGGATGGATGGATGTAGTATACATTAATAAATGGATGGATAAATGGATAGATACAGACATACATGCAAATTCATATATACAGCATGGATGCATACATTAATAAAGGGATAGTTGGACGGACAGATGGACAGGCTGAGACATACAGATGCACACACAAATATTTATATTCAGGAAGGAAGGATGGATGGACGGATGGATAAAGTATACATGAATAGCAGGATTGAACATGAGCATCTGTTCATACATAAACAATATATACACTATATGTTCAAATTCATACATACAGACACAAACCCAGATATGCATAAAAACACACACACACACACACACACACACCTGTACATGTTCTGTGTGTTTGAAGACTGTGTATAAATCCACTGAATCTGATCAGTACACTCGCTCAGACTCTGCGGAAGCTGCTCTGCAGATGAGTGTGTGATGATGTGTGATGTCAGAGCTGGTGTTTAGAAACTGGCTCATACATTATGTATCACATTATCACCCTCTTCCCCAGTGCCCCAGTCTCGACTTCTGTGATCGATAAGCCGTTCAGTAGGAGAAATGATCAGCTGATGATGTTTCCCACAGCACTGCACGCAAGTTGTGTGTTTGCTTTAGGAACAAGATTATTCTAACATTATGTTAGACCAGTGTCATTAAGTCCCATCAGTCTGCGTGTACATGAGCCGCTCTAACTGCGTGCTGTAGGCTAAAACGAGTCTCTTTAAACCTATCGTGCTTTCTGCTAGATTTCGGCGCATGGCTGTGGGGATTTGTCATCATTCAGCTACAAGGGCATTAATGAGAGGTGCTGATGTTGGGTGAGGAGCCCTGGGGTGCAGTTGGTGTTTCAGTTCATCCCCGAGGGCTTCAGCGCGCTATGCAGGACAATCAAATTCTCCTGTTTCAATCTTAACACATACATTCGGCTGCATTGTGTACAGCAGGATTGTCATGCTTTGACAGGTTTCTTCTTGGTTCTTGGTTTCAGTGACAGGAAGTTGTAATGCTAGAGGATTAATACAGGCATTCTATACAGCTATGTGTGTTTCCAACTTTGCAGCAACAGTCGATATGAATGGTCAGGTGTCCACAAATTTATGACCATAAAATGTGTTTTTGGTTATAAAAATGTATCACATAAAACATAGTATGAACAAGCTTTTTCACAAGAGAAAATCAAAACCTATGAGATGAAAAAATAAAAATAAAAACCATAAAACATTGTTAAAAAACAAAAAACAAAATGTTCTTTGAAATGCAGGTAGGTGTGTATTTGTTTTCTAGATTAAAGGTTTTGAATGTATATAATCTGTGCTGTTACACAGTAGGAAAGATATTTTTATAAATCTTGATGTATATTTCTCTAATAGAGCGGATCAATTTGCCAAGTATTACACTATTTATTTATTTATTTATTTATTAAATAATGACATTATGGAACATCTACAAAGGAACATTTTTACTTGTGCTGTAGTTTAAGTCTTTGTTTTCTAAATGCAGCTTGTCATGTTATGGAGGAACAGTGAAATTCCTCTGACCTGAACACTTGCTGCTCACTGTGTTTAAACTGAAGACTCCTTCCATGAAGTTTAATTAAATCTCTTCTTAAAGAAAGGGGTTTTTCTTTTCTTTTCTTTTTTTTTGGGGGGGGGGGGGAGTCCTCCATAAAAGTTTCAATGTAAACTGTTCCTATTATACTGAGTATGATCCACATAATGATGTAATTAATCATAGCTGTTTGTAGTGTTCATGGCTTAGAGTTGGACATTTATATCAGTTTTAAAATTAAAGTAATGATTTAGTGTTAATGATTTATGAATATGACTTCAAAATCCACTTAGAAAATGGTTTAAGTAGAGTCCATTTTTTCATATCTTTTCCTCAAGCTCAGGATCCCATATATGGCTGTCAAGACACGCCCCCTTAGACATGCAGTTCATACAGACACACACACAAAAAACATAAAAGTGCACGTTAGAGCCCAGGATGTAAATTGTTACCCAGCCTGTGTGATTTCCTTTCAGCTGAGATGACCCTGCGCCACACACATCCACCTGATACACTGCAGTCTCACTCTCCATCAAACTCCAGTCGAGAGTTTTCACACAAAAAAAAAAAATTTAATTAAAAAACCTGTGTGTCCATTTTGTTTGGTTATTTCCACACCGAGTGACTCCTATTTCTCTCTTCCTTTACTCCAACTTTCCTTGGTGTTTCATGGGGTTTTAAACTGTGTCTGTGTCTGGGTAAAGATCTCAGTGCTTTGGGGAGAAGCAGACACGAGCGATGGAGTCCGCGGGCGGAATGAGGATAATGATGAGGGGCGAGCGTGTTCAATAGGGAGGTCAAAGAGGCACGACGCCCAGGGCCTTCAGAGAGCTAAAGAGACAGAACAAATGAGAAGAAGGGCTTTGGCATTTATACAGACGATCATATACACACTGACGGCTGACGGGTTGTATAGGGAGAACAATGATGAACTGGAACCTGGAACACACTGCTATCAGACATCAAATTATCTCTATTCCTTTCTCGCACAATATGTTCTTTTACTGTGCTTGATCTCTTTCCAGGTTGCCTTGTGTAGGTTAAATAATCTGATCTGAGCTTTGTAACAGTTCGTGGGAAAGGCTGATGAGTGATTGATTTTCCTTAAAATTAAATGTAATTATAAATAGCAAAAAAGTTTTACTTACATAAAAAAATGTTGATTCAGTCAAACTTTTAGGGCAATGTAGTTATTAGAAAACAATCACCTCTACTTTGCAGAGAGCACATCTTCAGTTGTTTAACTCCTTGCATTCTGACTTCAAGTCATTCTGTTCAAGTCCCATTAAAGTCATTAATAAGTCCCACTGAAAAAAGAGTGTTTTTCAGACTGGCATGCTATTTTTAAGGCTCAATCTTGAACACATAGACTGGGCTTAACACCCACACTGGTGCGCTTTCAGGGTTTTATAGGTCATATTATAAATGCACCCCATGTGCTTTCATCTGCATGAGCCATTTTGAAGGGCACTTTAAAGATCTTAACCTTCATTTCACACTAGCAGGGGGCCACGTCAGTAAATACATGCTCCTTCCAACAGGGGTCAAACCCAGCTTATCAAATATTTTTCGACCAAAATGATGGATTTATTAAACAAATACATTTTGCGGCTGACTCCCAAGCCCCTTGTGATTGAAATTTGCTGCTGTGTCAACTGGAGCTTGGGCGGAGATTACTGAGCAAATACGAGCTGGAGATGAACACTGATCCGAAGGAGACTCTCAACACACCCTTATTTAATGCCCCAGCCTTCACAGAGTCCTTCATAAGGGGACAGAGACAGGGAGCAATGATAATAATTATTATTATTATGATTATTATATATATATTTTTTACATTTAGGCATTTGGCATTATTCAAAGTGACTTATAAAAGTGATAATAAGGTCAGGATGGATATTATAGTTTTGGTAATAACAAAAGTCATGGTGATGGTTAATATTATGGTGATGATAACTACAGTAATAATGGTGGTGATGCCAACTTTAAGAAGAAGAAGAAGAGCAGTGGTAATGAGAGTGATGGTAATGACTGTAATGTCAGTGATGATAGGATTGGTGATGATGGTGGTGATGATGGTTAATGTGGTAATGACACAACAACGGGTTGGTGATGAGAATGAAGCCAATACGGATATAGATGATGATGATGAAGCAGGCATGTGTCAGAGATAAGAATGTTGATAATAATGAAATTGAGATTTATTTATACGGCGCTTTTAAGAATGGTCATTGTGGCAGAGCAGATTTACAGAATCAAAAAGAAAATTACGGAAACAAGTTTGAAATGTGTGCAGAAATATGTATAAATCAAAATGATCAGCTTGATGGTGAAAATGACAATTGCTCAGTGATTACGATGATGACGATAGTGATGATGATGATGAATTATCATGACTGTGGTTGATGTGATGCAAATTTTGATAAAAATAATTTGGAAATAAAATATGATGGTGGTGGTGTTTAATGTGGTAGTGACATGACAACAGGGTGGTGATGATGAGAATGTTAGTAATAAGGATATAAATTATAATGATGACGACAATGATCGTATGATGATGATGATGATGATGACAATGACTATGATGGTGATGATGGCAATGATAATGAATTATCATGGTTGCAGTTGATGTGATGAGAATTTTGATAATTAGAAAAATTATGTTGGTGGTGGTGGTGGTTTGTGTGTTGATGATGAGAATGTTAATGATGAGGCTGTTGGTGATGATGATAATGATGATGATGAGTCATTCACAGACATGATGGTGGAGGTAGTTGTGGATAGCGTGACAGCGATGAAGACTTTCCGCTTATGTTCCGATTCAAATATGACATTGATGCAATATTTTAACAAAAGATTTATTCGTAGCTCTGCATATATAACAAACTAACAGCAGTCAAAAGTTCATATCCTCTTTTCTTGTCATATTATTTTTAGTAAATGTATTAAGTGGGATTATTACAGTATAAAGATTGGTCACAGTGTAACATCTCAGGAAAGGCCTATAACCCTTTATAGGCCATAGGATTGGGGGGAGTGGGTGTGACATGAGTGGTCAGATTTGCATATTCATATAATGTGGATTTATTACTCAGGGTGAAGTGGAGGTTCTTCTGTGCCTTTTCTGTGATCTTCTTTTAATGGGAAGAGTTAAACAATTCTTATACATTATGGGAAATAAAGTTCTTTAAAAAAAAAAGAGATAAACCAATGAGAAATTATTATTATTATTATTATTATTATTATTATAATTATTATTTGGTTTTGAACTTCATGTAGGTTTATCTTGTTGCCGAATCGGGTTTGATGTAAATCTGCTGATTAATAGCTCTATGATGAATAGCTCCATATGGCTGGTGGAGCAGCTGGGGTAGCCGAGGGCTCCCCTCCGGCCAGGGGCAAATCGGGGGGCAAATCAGAGGGGTTTTACTGCCATCACACACTCCGAGCACACAGTAAGCAGACAGACAGCAGAGCTAGCAGAGCTGTCTGTGGTATATGGAGCTCTCCATAATGCACAAACTAAAGAGACACTGAAACACTGCACTGCAAGCAAAACAGGGTTCAGAGATAAAAGCAACGCGGAGAAAATAATAATAATAATAATAATAATTTTAAAAAATTGATTTAGAAAGATTTCCGTTGTCAAAAAATAAACACAAAAACAAGCTACGACATTAAAAGTCCGTGTTTATAAACAAACATTTACAATGTAATAATATATCAAATGTAGCTACAGTAGGCTGTACAATGTTTTCCTTTTCAACTTTTGATACAATGTATCACTAAAGCGCGTCACGTACATTTATAAACGCTACATTTTAAAGCCTTAAAAAAAAGCTAAACAATTTCGTTTAAATTTCACAAGACCGGGAAAATTCCGATCATATATACGGATAAATCAAAGTAAAAATGCTTACTCACACTGCTGCTGACTTTTTCAGGTCGCCGAAAGCCAAACGCGAACAATAAGCGCGTCTTTAGTTTTTTTCCCCTTATTCTCTTCTTTTTCCTGTCGTTCTCTTTGCTCTCCGGCGCTGCTGCTCTGCTCGGAATAAAAGCCCTTCAGCTCCTTGAAATATTGCATTTTATATCAGCGCCCGTGATTAATATTGCATCACTTACATTTAACATTTATTTTCTTTTTTTTTTCCTTCTTAAAGGCGGCCACAAAGCTGTAGAAAACCAAATGCTGGAAGTGAACCAAGCTTTTACTCACATCAGCATCATCCACACAAAAAAGAAATCATTTCTACCAGCCAGATGAGAATAATTACACCTGTTATGAATGTGTGGTTTTATCAATATTTTAATTTTAAATCTCAGACCGAATTGATTTGAGGAATATTTTCGTCGAAACTTATTTCTCGCTCAAACTAAATATTATAATATAATATAATTATAATCATACAGTTATATGTGTATGATTATAATTATACACGATTATTCCCGTTTTACACATCAACCTAAATGGCATAAACAGCTGAATATTTTAACCCTTTTACAAGAATTATACAGTTTTTGAACGAATAATAATAATAATAATAATACGTTTCTTCTCAGTTGTCATGAATTGTAAGTATTAAGAAGTGCATGTATCTACAGCAGCAGCACATCAGTGTATTGAGTGAGAGGTCGAGGTGTTTTAATTCGCTCCTCTTTAATGCCACTTTGTCAGACATGCTGTAACATCCCATTAGGCCGAGCGTAATCATAATTATAATAATTACTCAGCTTTTTAATTAGCGCCTCTTTGTGTTCGCTTTATTAATTTCCAAATCTCAGAGCATGAATTATTTATAGAAAAGCGGTAGATCAGGGGTGTTCAATTTAATGTACAAGGTAGTAGAATCGACGCACAGCTGTTTAACGCTTGCTTATTATTATTATTATTATTATTATTATTATTACTATTATTATTATAGTAGTAGTAGTTTCAGTTGTGCGATATAATACAAAAGATCCGATATGGGACATAGCATTGTTATATTTTTCTATTTAGCTATCACTTAATTTCCTCCTAATCAATAAGAATGAAAATACAATAGAGCACGATTTGTCCTCTGTAATATGAAATATTTGTAATTTTCCCTGTTTGTTTTTTTATTATTTGAAATATTTCCTCCTTTTCCGTTCTCATTAATATAAAATGTATTCATATTATTAAAATACATTTACCTGTATAATTCAAAGGAACTTACAAGAAAGAATAAGAATATGAATACGAATGTGTAGCTCTATGGCAGAGTGCTGAGATTTGAGTTCATAAGTTCAATAAGTTCATTTAATAATAATAATAATAATAATAATAATAATAATAATAATAATAATAAGTGCACCTTGATATTGTTTTCATCAACTGGGCGAGAAAAAATGCAACTTGTGCACATGTGCATCCGGGTTTAATAATTTACAATAAGTTGTTACTTTTAAACAATTAATAATTTATAGTACTATTACAAAGTTTGTTTGATGCACTACGAAAAAATATTTTTAGGCTTGTATATATAATATGTCACTGACTTCAGAAGGATTGTACCTGGTGGACACACAGCAATGTTTATAATAATAATAATAATAATAATAATAATAATAATAATAATAATAATCAGTCATATTTCTCAATGGTCATTAATTTATTGAGAAGTGTACGGGCTCGCAGAGTGGATTTGGCTTTACAGAACAGAAGGTGCGATGGATGGGTGGATGGATTGATGGATGGTTGGATGGATGGGTGGATTGATGGGTGGATGGATGACGCGGAGCGCGCGCGACTCACCTTGGCCGCCTTTTGTAAACATGTGCACAAAATAAATCACTACTTACACAACGTTCTCTTCTCTTATTTTTTTTCTGGACAATTATAACACGACAAAACAAGTAGTGTGTGTGTGTGTGTGTGGCATTAAACAGTGACACCATCCACAGGGCTAACAGCAGGTCCTCTAATGCGGTAGTGCTTCAGTCGGGATTACTTTAATAATGCATAGAATGTTTGCACTGCAAACCAAAGTGTACAAATTCAACATAAATAAATAAATTAATCAATTTTAAAAAGACAATTATATATAGATAGATTTTTTTTCCTGTTATTATTATTATTATCATCATCATTCATTCTGCTCCATCAGGATGGAAATGTGATCGTCTGAGACATGCGATGTGGTTAGAGAGCCATCATAAAATAAATCAAAGCAGTGACAGATTAAAAAAATAATAATAAAGTCAATAGATTTGGAAAAAAAACGAGAAAAGGAGTAAAAATTGGACTCAAAAGTGAGCAGAGCAAGTGTCATCTGAGTGTTTATATACAAAAAGCATTTCAATAGAGCTAACCAAGTCCAATAATAATAATAATAATAATAATAATAATAAT
>JAQMYJ010000037.1:4765401-4778937 GCA_030014305.1 Clarias laeviceps | reverse complement strand
AGTGTTTATATACAAAAAGCATTTCAATAGAGCTAACCAAGTCCAATAATAATAATAATAATAATAATAATAATAATTTTAAGAAATTATATGCTATATTTCAGTGCAATATTTGAAACAAATAATAATAATCCAAAGTGGTTGCCACCTTTACTACAGACTCAACCATTAAACAGGGATTATATTTCCTTGCTCTGTTTTTTTTTTCTTTTCTTTCAGACATTTTCAGAAATTATTTAAGTTCCCGATTACGAACAATCAAACGAAAGAAATTATCTCTGTAAATGTAACTATCTAACTAAATCAATTAACTGATAAGCAGGACATGTTTACAGTATGAGGTAATCCTTCCATGGCTATTTCATCATTTCACATCAAAGTGTGATTTTTAAAAAAGAAAATATATGAAAGAAAAACAACAGCAACAAAAGAAAAGAAAAAAGAAAACCTGTGTTCTTGCGATGTTTTAGGGGAGAAGGCATTAAGTGTTCTGGATTACCTGGAGTTTGCATACTTAATCAGCATCGTGGGAAAATAAATATATAAATAAATAATTAAATAAATAATCAAATAAATAAATAAATGATAAATATAATAATTTTAAAGGAATTCAGATCGCGAGAGGGGTCACGGAAAGTCTCATCCACAATAATAAAGTAATAAATCTGATTGAGCATGAAAAACCCCACCGGGTCAGAGCAGACCTACAAACACCAGTGTAGATCCCTTGGTCCAAAAATTGTCCTTCTCCTCATCATCACCATCAACATCAACATCAATGTCATCCTCGTCATCATCATCATCAGTGCGCCGCTGAAAATTTCAACCGTTTCTGTTTTTGTCTTTGGTTACAGAACCAGACGCGCACCACGTTCTTTTTCAGGTCCAGTTTCTCGGCGATCGCAGCGATTTTCTCGCTGGAGGGTCGCGGCTGAACGGCGAAGTAAGCCTCGAGAGAGCGCTTCTCGGGCGCGGCGATGGACGTGCGCTTGCGCTTCTTCTCCGCGCCGTTGAACAGCTCGGGTTTGTTGGTTTTCTCGCGCTGCGCGCCCTCGGCCTCCTCCAGCCAGGCCTGGAGAATGGGCTTGAGCGCGATCATGTTGTTGTGTGACAGCGTTAGAGACTCGAACCTGCATATGGTGCTCTGACTGAGCGAGCCCACGCCGGGGATTTTCAGGTTGGCCAGGGCGCCGCCCACGTCCGCCTGGGTGACCCCGAGTTTGATCCGCCGCTGTTTAAAGCGCTCGGCGAACGCCTCGAGTTCGCGCGGGTCCGTATCCGAGTCGGGCAGAGACGGAAGTCCGTTGGGAATGAGACCGGAGGCGCCCTGAGCGCTGCCGGGGTGGGAGGGTAAAAGCCCCGGATGAGGGTGGTGCGGGTGGTGGTGGTGTCCGAGCGGGGAATTGATGTTCATAGCTGCCTGATGCGACAGATGGCTCAAGCCGTGCATGTGTGAGTGCGGATGCGCCGAGGTGGAGATGAGTCCTGCGCCTCCGCCGCCTCCACCGCCTCCACCACCACCTCCGCCTCCTCCAGCGCCTCCGCCGGCCTCATGCGCGCTGCTCATCAGGGTGAGCGAGGGTGAGCTGATGTGCTCCATCAGGTCCGGTGGCTCCAGGTTCTGGTGATGGTGGTGATGATGGTGGTGGTGATGCGGGTGATGCGGCGGTGCGATGGGCACCGTGGACGTGGACGAGCACGGCACGCTGTTCATCGTGTGGTACGTGGCGTCGGGCTTGAACGGGTGCGCTTTGCCCTGCGACACCGCCATGTCCACGGCCGCCAGGGCCTCTGCGCGGGCCAGCAGGGTCTCATCCAGGCTGGCGAAGATGTTGCTCTGTAGCTGGAACACGAAGAGAAGAGTTTTGAAGGAAATGCTTAATATTTATTAAATAATTAGTAAAATCTTGAATTATCTTTATAAGCATACAAAATAAAATAAAAAGATAATATAAAATACAACGTGCAACATTTAGTTCTTCGTGCATGCAACATAATTCCTTGTTCATGGAACATAATGCATTTAGTTCTTTGTGCATGCAAAATTATGCATTTATTGCACATACATGCACAAAGAACAAACAGCGTGCTCACTGCAATATATTTTATTTCTTCAGATATTAAAAAGCAAGAACTTTGTATTTATTTACCTGTGGAGTTTGCAGGCAGGCTCTCCGGATCGCCTCCGAGCTTGAGTGTAAAGTGGTGTACTTGTGTTCTGGTAAACTCGGGTGCATGGCGAAGTGAGGCTGTTTGCTGTTCATGGACATCATCTTGTTTCTTTATTGTTTTTTTTTTCTTCAAAAGCGTCGAAAAAAATAAAGTGCACAGCACAGGAAGAGAAATAACGCAACAAAAAAAAAGAATAACAATTAAAGTAGAAACTAATGCAGCCTAAGAGTACATCAATAAATAAAGTGGACGATGCTGCTCCAGGTCCAGGGTTTTGCGGTGCGTGTGTATGTGTGTGTGCATGCGTGTATGTGTGTGTGCGTGTGTGTATGCGTGTGTGTGTGTGTGTGCGTGTGTGTGTGCGTGTGTGTGTGTGTTGCAGTCTCAGGTCGCGCTGGTGTGAAGTTTAGGAGATCTGAGAGCAGAGAGGAGGAGGAGATGCCGCGCAGTGTCTCGGTGGCGCTTATCTGTCTCCCTGCACGCGCTGCGCTGCGCTCTTACACCTGAGTCCCCTCTCTCCAAATCTCGTGCAATAGGATCTCGCGAGACTTCGAGCGGCCACAGCCTGAGGCTAGACGACTATGACCAAAGCCCGCGCGCGCTGCCGAGCTAAATCCACCGCTGTCGGAATTACCGTAAATACGAGTTACGAGCGCCACCCAAGCCGTAAAACACCAGCGGAGTGGGGGAGAGCAGGAAAGACACGATTAGTATAAATATAGCATGTCATATTTCTCAGGTGTGACGTCATAAATATAATGGGGCATAAAAAAACAGTTAATGCTCGATTTTATTTATATTTGTTTTGCACCATGTAAAATGATTTATAATTATATATTTATTTTTAATCGAGATAGGTTTACCTGATATAATAATAATAATAATAATAATAATAATAATAATAATAATAATAACTATTAATATTATTGTTGTTGTTTTTATATGAATAATTTACTTTTAGGCATTTAGCAGACTCTCTTAACTAGAGCAAGCAATGTACAAAAGTTCTTTGAAATTTCAATCATTGATAGATCCTTACACTGGTTAATAACTACCTCTTTTATTTAATTTTATTTATTTATTTATTGTTTGTTTGTTTGTTTGTTTTTGGGGGGGATAACCCAAATATCTAAGAAACAGATTTTATATAAGTAACAGGATATACATATGTACAGTACATACTGTATATGAGTTCAGAATGATACAGTATATACACAGAATAAATATGGGTGGACTATATATTGACTATTATTCTTATATTATATATAGATTATTATTATTATTATTATTATTATTATTATAACTACTACATTTAGGCATTTAGGTTGGTTTGGGGTGACATTGATTATCCCAATAAATCAAAGAAACAGACAGGTCTTTAACCACCATTTGAAGATGATTATTATTATTTTTTTTTTCTATTTATTATTATTTTTTTTTTATTAGGAGCAGGCATAAAATACACTGTGGCCTCCCACCTCCAGGGTTCACGTTCGATTCCGGGGGTCTGTGTGCGCAGAGTCTGCATGTTCTCCCCGCACTTGGTGGGTTTCCTCAGGTTCCCTCCCATAGTCTAAACTATAACTCCAATGTTCATTGGAGTTCCCCAATTGCCTGTAGTGTGTGAATGTTGAGTTGAGGTCCTACTATCATCCTAAACATGGAAATAAATTCAATTTGTCACCGTTGGATTCCACAGCCCCTGGTTGGACTACAGAGGTTCCCAGATTATTATTATTATTATTATTATTATTATTATTATTATTGTTATTATTATTATTATTAAAACAGGCATAAAATACAGAATACACCTAGACATAAGAGGTAAAAAGATAATCTGTAATGCCTTCATAACAGAACATAAGTCTTCACCTCAGTCTAATCTGCGGTTCTGTTTGTTAATTGGTGATTTCTGAGGCTGGTAACTCTAAATGAACTTCTCTGCAGCAGCGGGAAGTTTTGGTCTTGCTTTTACTGGGAAGGTCTTCATGAGAGCCAGTTTCATCATGGTGCTTGATGAGAATGCACCTTTGTGCTGTCCTTTGTGTCTTAAAATAACAACTGACTGTTGTTGTTAGATAATTACCTAATGCCATATGTGTTATTTCATAGTTTTTTTTTAAGTCCAGCATCTAGAATGTAGATAATAAATCACCAAAAAAAAACATTGAATAAGAGGGTGTGACCACACTTTTGACAGGCACTGTAAACAAAGTAAAGTATTTTTAAATTCAGTAGTTTTAAACTACTTTAAAATTTAAACATAAAATTTTCGTAACAGATTGTAAAAAGATTTCACTAGGACCAGACATAAACATAGGCTAAGATATAAATTATTTAACATTAGGTAAACATAAAGCTGATAAGGTTAGCTAAAAATGCCAAACATTTCACAAGCAATCATGTTTTTCACATACAATTATGTTCAAGGTTTTGGAATAAAAATATATTATCTTAAATCTCAGTCTATCATTCTTATATCTGTTACAAAAATGTAGCTATAACGTCAGCCGATATTATAACACACTGTACATATCATTTAAACTGATGAGGGTTAGGCTTTATAGACACCCTCCCCTAAAATAATATTCTTATCATTTTCTTGTCATATCTGTTTCTATTCATAAATGTTGATACATAAACTTTTAGTATTTTACCTTTACAGTGTGTAAATGTTGACACCTAAATTTATTAGATTCTGGTTTCACTCTCCTCTAGCAAGATTACACTTTGTGTCTTGAGATTGTAAACAGTAGCAATATCTCATCATTCATAACATTTACTTAAATTAAATGTTAATATTTCCGGAGAATTTGCGATATAACAACCTTATTTATCTTACTGCCTTCCTGTATCTATTTTCCCTAATAATCTATAATTTGCTTGTAAATTTGGACCTATTTTTTATATTTATATATTTATGGTTCTGCTACAGCTAAAGTGACATTATTGCCTTAAAAAAAACTCAAATCATCATATGATTTATCATCTTCACATTTGTACCCAAATCTCTAAATTCTCATTTATTTTCCTCATTTCCAAATGTTTGTTAATTTTTTCATGTGATGAATAATCCCAGATTCGTAAACTAAACTGGTTTACAATGATTATTTTATTCAGGAGTCCATTTTATCATAGAGTCCTAGCTACAGGAGTTGAAATGAATAACATTGACATAATCGGTCATGGTACACTGGTTGCCCTGCTTTTAAGAGCTTCTGCCAAAAGCCTGCATGGTCGCCATCATTTTCCAGCTTGATTTATTATGCAAATGTAACCATATCATGTATATTTCACCAACCTTCAATCATTACATGAAATTTTAATAGACTGACGGTGGTGTGTTTGTGAAATGAAGCATCAATTAATTTGAATTCATTTGCTTAAAAGCAGTGATTATCAACCCTCAAGAACCACAGCTAGTCCATATTTCCCTTATTCTTTTTTCTTAATCTATCTTCTAAAAAAAAGTAAACATTCAAGTCCAGGCCCTTTAATGGCAGTCCAGTTAGGGCTTCTGAGTACTCAGTTCTGCAAATCCTGTTGTAGAGTTTCTCCAAAATCTGTGGCATCAGTGGATACCTGTGTTAACTTAAACACAAAGCAAAAAGAAAAAAAAGGTAAAAAGTAAAAATAAAATATGTAAATGCATCATGTGCATTAGAAGCTAGACCTGAAACATTAAACATGAAACACATTAAGTATAAGAAAACCAGAAATTAAAATATAAAAACTGCAGCTTTTAACTAAACAGGTATTTTGGATCTGTTCTCAATTGATGTTTTAAGTTTACATCAGTTTTCCTTCACGTTTAGAGTTCAGTCTTTTTGTTTTTGAAGCCGATCCTGTTTTTACATGATATGGACTTTAGTGGTCGTTGGGCACCGAGCAAGTGATCGACTTCTAACCGGAGGTCAAGTGTGACATCACACACTTGATCAAGTGGCTATTTTATACTTTATCATTATTATTTTCCTTTCGATCGTACATACTTTAAAATGTATAACATACTTTTGTCAGAGGTTTTATTTTATTATATCGTTAGTCTATAATTCTAGCTTTCTCCCTGTTTTCAGATTCTCTGAGTAAAAGTATACATGCCTTGTGGGCATTTGTAGCTTTTTGCCTGCCATGAGAAAAGCTTGAGTTCAATATCCAACCAATGCCCTAACCTGGCCCCTGGATGCAGGGCATCTTTAGATCCTGTCTCAACACCGGATAGAAGAGAGGGGTTGTGTCAGGAAGGGCATCCAGGGTAAAACCTGTGCCAAGTAGTTTATGGATTGGATGGTTTGCTGTGGCGACCCCTTGATGGGAGCAGCTGAAACAACAGCAATAACAATAAGTGTACATGCGTACGGTAGTTCTCTCATTCAGACAGTGGTTTATATAATTTTGTTTTTTTATTTTATTTTATTTTGTGCTTGTGTACGACTCGCAGTCAAAGGTAAATGCAAATCAGCTGTTTGGTTGTTTAATGCATTTTCATTTTTGGTTTTCATGTACAGAATTATTTTCATGTTTACTGTTTTAGGTTTACGTTTATTATCCACACAGTGCTTTTACAGATTTTATTTTTACATTTTTATGTTTACGTTAAGCTTAAACCAATTTAACACCATAAAAGAGCAATTCACAAAAAAAAACTCCAATCAGTCATAACATTAAACCCATAAATTAAGACCTCCAAGTTTTTGGGTATCCCTTGTGCCACCAGGGTGGTTCTGGTATGATTCCGCAGGGGCTCTAGGGGTGTGCTGTGGTGTTGGCAGTGGATCCTTTGGGTGCTGTGGGATGCAGGATGGGTCCTCCATGGAACAAACTTGTTTGTAACCATAACTACCTCAGTCTAACAGCACATTTAACGATGACAAACGGCAACTGCACTCATTCACTTTTTGTGTTAAAAACAGAAGAAACATATTTTGCGAGCACATGTGCTAGTAAACAGGACTAGCCAAGTTGAAAAGGAGTTAACAGACATGGTCACCACTATAGGAGCAGATAAGGCTCACAATATCGTTGCTGCAAGGAGTTATTTTAATTTAACATTTGTTAAATGTTAATGTTTGAGATATTATAAAACTGCATAATATGTTTCCTCTAACCAGTTTGTCATGCATTTCTTTATTCTAACATGTATGTTTATAATACAAGTATATCTGAGTATTTAAAAAATGTGATTAATAGTGATTAATCACAGTCTATGATTGTAATTAATTTGATTAATTGTTTAATCAATTGACAGCACACATTTTTATCTTATTACTCCAGAGAACACATTTTTATTGTCACATTTATACAGTCTCCAAAATCCACTTTTGGCAAAATAGAGTTCCATATTTTCCTTTGGTTGTCCTGTAAAGAGCTTCTCCCATCTGAACCGTGGCTCTCACTCCAGCCATCACCCTTAGGATTCTGATTGTTTCTCTGATTAATGCCTTTCTTGAACCGGTGCCCATTTTAGCCTCAGATTTTTGTTCTTTCACTCTGAAAAGCAATGTGGTCTTCTGCTGCCACAGCCCATCTGCCTCATGGTTCAACATAGTTTGCATGTTGATCAGCACGGTTGTAAAGGGTGCTTATTTGATTTACTGTAGCCTTTCTGTTAATATACTCAATATTCAATGATATCTTACATTAACAACCATGCCATGGTCAAAGTTACTGACATCACATAGTTTTCTCATTCTGATGCAAAGATGAACTGAAGCTCTTGCTCTGCATTTGCATGATTTTATGTATCATGCTGAAGTTATTATCATTTGATAATTATATGAATGAACAAATGCTTTTTACAAAGTGTTTTTTATGCCCAGATTGTAAAACTACAAAATGTAGCAAACGTTCTAGGGCCGAATGCGTACATGTTCATGTAGTTTGCCGCTACACAATCAGACACACTCATGCTGAACAATAAATGTCCAATTCTCACATCTGTATATCACAGGAATTACACAACACACACAACTAAAACATACACATTGGAAATCTAAAGAATACAAACCAAACACTGAAACGTATATTATACTGTATATCAACCTAAAATGGAGTTCACATTTTATTAAGTCCATGCATCCTAAGAATTTAAGTCAGAAATGTAGAAATACAGTGTGTGTTTCTTTCCCTCCAACTTCTAATATTGTATGATTTAGCTTGTTTTCTACTCATCCCCCTGTCAGACTTTTTTATTAAATACGAAGATGTTCACAAAATAAACAGGGCTATGAACAATCTGCTGCAGCATTGTATATTAGATCACTTTGTTTAGCTGACATCTGATAACACCTCACAAAGCGAGTTTAGAAAGCACCGCTCAGCCAAGAACCTTTTTCATTCATAATATAACATTTGTCTTAGTGTTAAAAAAAATGGCAGAACATGTTCAACTTAAGCTCAGTCCTCAAAATCATAGAGATCCATTCCTAAAAACCACATACAGTAGATTCCTGTTCAGTTTAGCAGGCAGAAGGATGTTGGTTTAATTCCCTGTAATGATATTGCCTGTGTTTACATGTAAAGGGTAATTGCATGTACCCAGTGTAATTGAATTCCTCAGTTCAAACGAATGTAAACCAGAATTTATTTTTTCAACTTTATGCAATAGTGATGGTTTAGAACCAGGGTAGCTCAGTAGTTAAGGCATTAGACGACTGATTGGAAGGTCCCAGATTCAATCCCCAGCATCACCGAGTTGCCACTGTTGGGCCCTTGAGCAAGGCCCTTAGCCCTCAACTGCTCAAATGTATAATGCGAAGAAGAAAAAAAGTTGCTTTGAATAAGGCCGTCTGTCAAATGCTGTAAATTGCCAAAGTTCACAGAGGTAGCTCAGTGGTTAAGGCATTGATCTATGAATTTGGAAGGTTCCAGGTTCAAACCCTACAACCATCAAATTGTCCCTGTTGAAGCCCTTGATCAAGTCCCTTAACTGCTCAGATGTATAATGATATTTATAATGAG
The DNA here is from genome assembly GCA_030014305.1 of Clarias laeviceps. Classification (NCBI taxonomy): domain Eukaryota; kingdom Metazoa; phylum Chordata; class Actinopteri; order Siluriformes; family Clariidae; genus Clarias; species Clarias laeviceps. The sequence continues at coordinate 4,769,805 of JAQMYJ010000037.1, read as the reverse complement.
AAATTTAAGTTGCTCTGAGTGTCTGCCAAAAGCCATAAATGTAACATTAGTTATCAGGTTATCAAATCACTTTTAATACATAAAATCCACTACAAAAAAAATATGATTTACTGTTTGAACATAATTTATCCAGGCTGCAGGGTAACTGGGGAACGAAAAGAGACAAAATGATAACAAATACACTATAACGCCATAAGAAAATACAAACTCAATTTAGGTCAGTGGAATTGCAAAAAGTTTCAAAGCTGATCTTTGGATGAATGCATTGTTGCACGGAACGAGGGTTGGATTACAGTATATTTGGACTACAGACTAATTAAAAAAAAAAAAAATCATTTTGATTACAGACTAAAAAGAACCTGAACTGTCCTTTCAACCGGTTTGGTTTAGGGCTAAAATGAGACTTTGACGAGGTACGAACCTCAGTTACAGACCATAATTTATTGAACACTGTTCAGCTGTACGTAAAACTGCACCCTGAGTGACAACTGACAAATAAACCTCAGGCAAAGCAAGGAAAGGAGAGAGCAAAGTAATGTGCCAAAGACTTCTATAGTAAGTACACCAAGTGTACAAGAACCATATTAAGTGCTCCGTCATCGGGATCTAAAATGCTGCATACAGTAGCTTAGAAGTTATTTTTAGCTTTCATTTGCTATAAACAAGCAACAAGAACAGCACAGTAACTAACAGGTTTTAATAATCCTTTAGGGCTATAACACTTAAAATCCCTTAAAATTGCATTAGGATATTATAGGAAGTAATAAAGTACACAAGGTACGACCTAGTTAACTATGAGTAACATAACCATAAAAAAAAGAAATAAACGAACTTCTAACTTCCTTATCATATGTGATTCACACTAATTCTATCCTGGTCTTTATTTAAGGTGTATACTTACTGAATGTTGTCCAATCCCTGCAATTTTTTACAACAAGACTTGTATTAGTTTAATGTATTTGCATTATGTAAAAGCAGAAACTTTGTGTACATGTTATGTTTGTTGTTTTCAAATTCTTTTTCAAAAATCATTAATTTGTAGTAGTTCGTGAGAAACAACTGTCAGTTTGATTCATGTTGAAATTAGTTTACCATCTCATCATCCAGAAATAACATGTATGTGGTTTAGACTATAAAACATACCTTAGAATCACATTATAAATTAGAAATGTAGCTGATTGGTCCAAACATGGCTGTCAGGGGCAACTTGGAACACAATAACTTCAAGCCTGGTCATGTCTTAAAGCTATTTTGAGTCAAAGTCATAGAGAATGATATTAGTTACTCAAATTGTGTTAAACATTTTATTTAGTACAACTTTTGCAGTGGATGATTTACAAAAATATATATATTGTTTGGAACACTTTCACGGGTGGTTAAAAGAATACAGCAGAAAACTATATGACATGTAATCGCTAAGGGGATGGAAGACCACAAACTCTTATTAGCTGCCATTAGTGGAAAATGTGAGGAAATATAAGAGGTGTTCAAGTCAAACCAGGACTCAGAGTGTGTCTCAGAGAGTCGGGCACTTGAATAAATTGTCTTGAGGTAACTAACGAAACATTCTGAGACATTTATTACAAAAAAAAAAAAAAAAAAAAAAAAAAATGCTCTAGAAAACCTAAACTGGATCTAATCCCAGTACCAGACTCCGCCCACTGGATACAGCCCATTGGCTCTCTGCTCTCCTATGTATCGAGACCTCCCGGAAAACACAAAATGAACATTTCAGAATAGACTGAAAAGATTTACAGAATCTCACTTTTAAAAGTTATTAAAGAGTTTGATTTGAAACATTTAGTGGCGAGCAGACTAGACGATTGTGCCTGTTTGATGATGAGCTGGGGGGGAAAGTCTGTGATTGCTCGTAATCATCAAATGATCTCGTTCTGTGAAAGAATTAAATATTTATTATGAATCGGCCTGTCTAAAAGATCCCAGACGTAAAACGGTCTCATGGTAGCTGTTGAGGAAGTCTGGCACTGAGGATTAGAAGAATTCTGCATATGATTTAAAAAAAAAACAAGGAAAAAAAATCTTCTCAGAAATCTAGCAAACTGACAATTAGGAATATTTCCAGAGCAAAGTGTTAAGATTACGATTCCTGTCAGGTTAGATCATCTGAGCTACCGGACTAGCAAAATCTTTCATATGTGCATACAGGAACACAGAGTAAGTCATGTTTCACAGACTGGAAATAAAATGTGACATATATTTAAAAAACGTTAACTATTTGATCCTGGATTGTTTGGAGGGACTGGACGTTGATAGTCCATTAAGACATTTCCGCTTCACGGAAGCACAGAACATCTGCGGTACATCTGGGGCGCCGTGCTCCTGCTCTGTAGCTTGTTCGGGATCGACGTGGACGGCCGGATCTGATAACGACGTGGCATCGAAGTCAGGCGGAAGCCGAGGCGCGAGAGCGTGAGCGCTTTCCCCTTCGGCCATCATGGAGTCGAGCTCGGAGACGATGTCGAGGAATGCTGCATCCATGCGAGCTTCCTCCGCTAAGGGGGCGACCTCGCTGACGTTCTGCCCGTTTTCCCTCGCGCTATACAAAGCGCTGGAACGAGGCTCCTCCCATCTGCTCCACACACTCCGGCTGGCTGAATTTACTGAGGCTTTCTGCTCTAATTGATTTTTGCCGACTTGAAGAGAAGTGTGTTCCACTGAGGGAAATGTTGTGCGGCTGCTCGAGCTGCCACAGTCGTCGAAGCTGAGCCTCCTCAGATACGGGAGGCGCTCACAGCCCGGCTTTCTCTCGGGCCGCGCCGCTGGGCTTTTCAGACTTAAACGGCCAAGTGCCGAGGAGGGAGTAGGGGGAGTGGAGGGCACGGTGAAGTTCACCATCGTGTCCCTCTGAAGACCTGAAGCTTCATCAGAAAGAGGAATACCCAGGAGGCCGCGGCTGTCTAGATGACCTACAGATGTACTGTCCAGGTTCGAGCTCCTACTGTCTGCAGCTCTGTCCTGGCTCTGCTCGAAGGAAGTGATCTGTGTTGGAGGCCCGTTCTGGAGTTGGGGCACTTGGGACTCCAGCTCCTCGATGTAGGCATCACTTCGCTCCAAGGCCTTCTTCAGCTGATTCATCTCTCGCTCATACTGGGAGATCTTAGCCTCCAACGCTGCTACAGTGTACCTGCCAAACCTGAGGCAGGACACAAACATGGCAAATATTTCACTGTTAATTATTAAATATAGTAATAATTAATGTAACCTTAAACTGAGGAGATAAACTCTACAATAAAAGACAAACAGGAAAAGTTTGAGGAAAAGTGTGAGTGAGATACAAAAACGATACAGGCGCTCACAGATGAAGCATGCACTGACTTCTACGCAATGGAATTCAACTTCTGTAAAACTCAAGCTCACCCAACAACGGCTGCAGTGTGGAGTTTGGGATTTAACTCTCTCTGTTTAACCGTCCTGAGACAGAAGACTCTACTGTCCTACTCTACTTGTAAAAGTAAAAACGATATAAAACTGGGTGTGCGAGTGTGCAAGTGTGATTAAGTGAGAGTAAGAGAGTGATTGAGGAAATGAAAATGAGAAAGTAAGAGTGTGTATGTGAGAGTGGGCCAAAGTGAGACTGCTGTAATGTCTGTGTGTCTGAGTAAGAATGAGAGTGTGTGAGAATAAGAATGGGAGGTGAGTTACAGTAAGAATGGGAGTGTGAGAAGATGAGAGAGTCTGAGTAGGAATGAAAGAGCGTGAGAAGACAGTCTGAGTGTGAATGAGGGTGTGAGAATATGAGTTGGAATAAAAAGGAAAGAGTGTAAGGGAGTGAGAATGAGTGTGTGAGGATGAGGGAGGGTGAGAGTGAGGGAGAATGAGACAGTGTGGGAGTGAGTGAGGATGAGGGAGTGTGAGAATGAGGGAGTGTGAGATTGAAGAAGAATGAGACAGTGTGAGAGTGAGTGAGGATGAGGGAGTGTGAAAGTGAGGGAGAATGAGTGAGTGAGAATGAGGAAGTGTGAGAGTGAGTGAGAATGAGGGAGTGTGAGAGTGAGTGAGGATTAGGGAGTGTGAGAGTGAGTGAGGATTAGGGAGTGTGAGAGTGAGTGAGAATGAGGGAGGATGAGGGAATGAGAATGAGGGAGTGTGAGAGTGAGGGAAAATGAGGGAGTGTGAGAGTGAGGGAGAATGAGGGAGGATAAGGGAATGAGAATGAGGGAGTGTGAGAGTGAGTGAGAATGAGTGAGTGAGAATGAGGGAGTGTGAGAGTGAGGGAGAATGAGGGAGTGTGAGAGTGAGTGAGAATGAGGGAGTGAGAATGAGGGAGTGTGAGAGTGAGGGAGAATGAGGGAGTGTGAGAGTGAGGGAGAATGAGGGAGTGTGAGAGTGAGGGAAAATGAGGGAGTGTGAGAGTGAGGGAGAATGAGGGAGGATAAGGGAATG
>JAQMYJ010000037.1:4755058-4765067 GCA_030014305.1 Clarias laeviceps | reverse complement strand
AATGAGGGAGTGTGAGAGTGAGAGAGAATGAGGGAGTGTGAGAGTGAGGGAGAATGAGGGAGAGAGAATGAGGGAGTAAGAGAGGGAGTGAGAATGAGGGAGCCTAAGTGTGAGTACAAGTTTATCTTCACATTAAACTGAAACAAGCCTCACTGGTGTGCAGCTTTAATCACAGCTTTAAAACACACATATCAGTGTAAAGTGATGCGCAGCTCTGAGGTGTTTGTGATGCGAGTAATAAACAATAGCATGTGTCAGGATTAAACAGCTCGGCTGTTGGTGTGTATGTGTCTTGTATGTGTATCAGAAGACAGTGTGATACACACTGAGAGTGAGAGTGAGTGAGTGAGTGAGTGGTACTGAGCTGGTGCTTACTTCTGAGGAGATCTGCTCTCCACCTCGGCTCTCAGGCGCAGGTTTTCCTGGACGAGGTCGACGTTCTGGGAGCGCAGAGTCTTGTTAGCCTGAGGGGGATAAACATGAGAGTTTGCCTTCAGTCCAGTGGCCTTTTGATTAAGCAGCTCAGGAGCCGAGAGAGCGCGCGGGCCTCAGAGACACGGCTAAGAGCCGCCATTTTCCACAGAGACGGGGTCAGGCCCAGTTCACACACTGCAAACACACACACGCAGTGTGTATAGCGCACTTCCTGGAGCCAACGCTGCTCTCACACACTGTCAACCACCAGAGAGCAAAAGAACAGGTTTTAAATAGGAACAAAAGAAAGAGACAGAAACTGAAGAAAAATGTTTCCAAAGACAAAGAAAAAATTAAAAAGACTAAACAATAAATAGTGAAAATGTAGGAAAGAAAGAATGAAAGAATGAAAAAGAATTCATTGTTTGAAATTGAGAAATAATTAGGAAAAAAGAAAAATATATAAAAACGAGAGAGCCTTATGTTAGCCTTTTAAAAGACAAATGTTCATAGTCAAAGATCAGGAAAAAAAAAAGAATAAAGTACAAAAAAAGAAAAAAAAAAAAACATTGTTTGGTCAGAAAACAAGGCCAAAGCATCACTCCTCCACCAGCGTGCTGGACAGTGGGTATGTAAAATTAGTGTCTCTAATGAAATGCTATTTGGTTTTCACCAATCATGGAACATTGCATTAAGGCGGAACAACTGCACCTTGGTCACATCTGTCCATAGGACTTTGTTCTAGAAGTCTTGTGCTTGGTTTGTGTGCAGTTTTGTGCACCTCACTCGTAAAGGTAAAGGTTCCTCCTGGCAACACGTACAAAAAAACCTCTACTTGTTCAGTCTTCTTCTAGTTGTGCTGTCATGCACATTAACACTTAACATGCTCAGTGAGCGTCGGAGATGTAGCTCTGTGGGTGTTTTTTTATATTTCTGTCAGCATTGCGCGGTTTGACATTGGGGTAAATGTACTGGGACGTCCACTTCTGGAAAGATTGGCCACTGTTTTGAATGCTTTCCACTTGTGAATAACCTTTCTTGCTGTAGAATGATGAACTCCAAATTGTTTGGTTTTATAACTCGTTCCAGACTGATGTGCAGCGACAGTTGCTTCTCTAAGACCATTGCTTACGTTACATCTGAATGCTCCAGACCAGTAAACTACCAAAACCTCTGAGGTCTGCACACCTGCAGATGATCAATTAATCCAGGCCTGATGATTAGCAGTACTTGGCTGCAACTTCCCCTCCTAAATCCTGTGGAAGCAGTAAGAGGGTACTTACTATTGCTTGCATGTTTTTGACTTCATGATGAGGATTTCAGCTGCCCTGTGCCACTTATGATCAGCAAGTGGGTTCTAGGGACCTACTGTGTCCCAGGTCCTCATAGAACTACATCAGATGTGTGACAGATACATTGTTGAAAGGAACCTTTCAGGTTTATATATTTCTGTAAATACTAGACACACAAGACAGAAAAACAGACAGACAGAACTAGTGGACGAGGCCGGACGGACAGCAACATACGTCTCTCAGCTTCTCCACGTCCTCTTGCACTCTCTGATAAAGCTCAGTGGCAGCTCGCAGCTTATTGGCGGATTCCTCCAGGAGGGCGGAGTCAGGCAGGGTGTGGCTAGGAGAAGTCCGAGGTGCAGCGGGCGCCAGCGAGGCCTTCAGCTGCGACTCCAGATTCACGCTTCTGGTTTTCAGCTCTTCGTTCTCCTTCAGCAGAACCTCCAGTTCATCCTGGAACAATGAAAACCACAGACACATGATGTTTCAGTTAAAATTTTTTTTATAAAAAAGCATGAAGCTCAGGATTATGTCACAGAGCTACAGAATGAAGCGAAACAATTCGCCACATGCTGTCCTACATGAGACAAATCGGAAAGCGGTGTTTTATTTTACAGTTATGTCAACACGCACGCCTGACCTCATACTCTCGCAGCAGTAATTCCCCTCGCGTCTTCCTCAGATGCTTCCTGACCGAATGGCTTTCGCAGGACTTGCTCTCATTTGTAGCTCCTGTTATCACCAACAGCATGAGTCAGAGAGAGAAATAGGAGAAAACACACAAGCAAAGATGTTCAGCTTCGTCAATTTTAACTCATAGAAAACATTAGCAAAATGACAACGGTGTTGTGCACGATGTGGGGGTTTCTTCATAAGGTCTCTAATCTGACCCCAGGGTAAAGACGGATGATGTATCGATATGATGACAAACTAGGATAAGGAAATAAGAAAAGTGTTACATGGTGAGATCTCTCAGCAAGGACACAATGGACTCAATGGTTCTTAGAGTGGATGGTGTGGAACTGCATGGATGTAGAGTCGGCAATTCAAGTCAAACCAGGACTGAACCAGAATGAAATTTCTGGTGAAAGAAGGTATAAAACCATTCGACGATTGCTTTCAAATTTGAACGGCGCAAACGTTTTAAAAAAGGCTGTATGTCTGTGAATATCTTATTTACGGATAACTTGCGACCAACTTGCGGAAGAAACGCGTCTGTCTGTGGGAACTGTACACACACTCATTCATCAACACCACTTGCATATTACAGGATGGGAGTTATTGCCACATCCCCCATACAGTCCTGACCTCGCTCCAAGCCATTTCCACTTGTTTGAAAAAGCCATTAAAGGAGTTCCGGGGAGGCCAGTGTGTCAGATGTCAGACAGACAGTCTCATCATGGCTCTGACATACTGAGAAAACTTTCTTCCTTGATGGTATCCAAGCACTAATGAAACACTGGGATAAGTGCATTAGTGTAGGTGATTATATAGAGAAATAAAATTAGTTTTTATTCTCAGAACTTTCTTGTTCTGTTTTTCTTCGTAATCAAACATCTTGTGGGTATTAATTTTCCCCACTAGAGTATGTAATTTTCAATAGGCACCTCTAACAGAGTGCAACTAGTTTAGATTCGACCTGTTCCAACTAAATATCACGGTATATACCCAACTAAAGTGCCAATAGTTAAATCATTGAATTTACTTGGCTTAAGTTTCTTCTTTTCTTCATAAAAGGTTAATGTTTAGTCCTGAAATCCAACACTCATCAACAATTGAATAAACACTGAGCAACTGCAGATCAAGCCAGACTGCTTATCAATCCATAACTCTTACCAATAATTTCTCGGCAGGGGTTTTCAGGTGTGATGGGAACTCTGCAGGTGGGACACTGACTGCACTTCTGAAGCCAAAGCTTGATGCAGGCTGCGCAGAACACGTGGTGATTACAGCAGATCATCGGCTTACGGACCTGAGCACACGGGACGAGACAAAAAGGTTAGTATGATAAAGGCTTAGAGGGGACAGAGGACGTGGTCAGGGACATAAAGCAAATATGATTTTCTGCCTGAGAAATAAATGTTTCCGTACTCTTTTAAGCAAACAGTGACTCTAATGAATTACTTTTGGAATAAAAGTATCGTTGACTTTTAATGCAGTGCTATGACTTTATGTCACAGGAAGACTGAAAGGTGTAACTTTAATAAAGTTACACCTTTAAATATAAGGTGAAATAAATTATGTATAGAAAAATACCACTGGGTTCCTGCTGACATCATGATCGCTTACTTTTCTGAACTTTGACCCTTAAAGCACTTTGAAATTTGAAAACTCAAAACATACTTAAAGATTTTGGGAAACATACTTTCCCAAACTGTGTGACAGAACACTATTGCGACATCATCAGGTGTGTGTTTTGTGCTATTTTGTCTATTAGATGAGTGTGTGTGTGACTTTAACAGTAAATGTCTGCATTAAAATACAGTACATCAAGAAGAAATAATAAAGAGTGGTGTGCGCATGCGCAACCGGTTTGGCTGTTTCAAAGCAGGATGTTCATTCAAAATTTAGAACGTTGATAAGTTAATTATATATTTTCACATAAATATTTATTGTTAAATACGGAAATACACATCATTCACATAAAAATACAGAAATATAAAATATACAGTTATAATTTGTAATGCGATTTAATTATGTGTGATAGTGAATAGGAAACTTTTTACATTTTTAACACAAAAACTAATTTAAGTTAACCCAGTAAAATATACACAAACAGACACGTTTATTTTCTTTTTTAAAAATGTATGAATACAACTGGCTTGTGAGCGAGCATGAGTTTTAATCATAGTTAACGAGTTCTAATTGAATAAACGTTACCTTTCCGAGGCAGATCTGACACGATATGGGTAATGTCAGAGATAGAGTGACATTCTGGACATTTTGAGACATTTCTGAAGCTATTACAGGGCATTAAAATCACCCGGATACAAACAAAACAAAACAAAACAAAACTCCTTCTTCAATGGCTCAACCGCTACGACTACGGCGAGTCAGGAGGACCAAACGAGGCGAGAACGGATTCGCGAAACGGCGTACTGAAGAGAAATGAGAATGATGCGCATGCGCACTAAGTTGGTACGTTAACTAGGGCTTGTGGGGTTGATCCGCCATTTTTCTGATTCTTTAGTACCCGTTGTTGACGGTTAAAGAGTTTGTATAAATAGTTAAAACTGTTAAAATTCACTTATACCACTTTACTGTTATTTCAGCTGTTATTTTACCACTTTCTGTTCAGAAGCTGATTTAACAAGCACCCACAGTTTGATGCATGAACAGTACACTGTCAAAACTTGCGGTTTATAATCTGGCACAAAACTGCTCATAACTTCACTTCTACTAAACATTTTAATTTCATTTATCTGCCAAAGTTTCATTAAATTTCGTCCAGCCAGTTTTGCGTAATGCAACATGTTCAGGATTCTCCAAGCATTAATATGTCAACATCACAGAAGCACAACATTCAGAGAAATGAGCCTAATTAATTTTCTAATTTTAGATTTTTCATGTGCTTTGCCAGAATATTTTTATATGATTTAATACAGGATTATTTAGACTAGAGTCCTTTCATATTCATTTACATCCCAGCAATGTTCACTAAAGATTAATTAAAGATTGTTGTTGTTGTTTTATTATTACAAGGAAATATACAAGGCCATAAAAGTTCGAACTGTCCATATGTTTAATGTAGTTACTGAAAATTGACAATAAATATTACTGAAATGCTATTAAAATGTAAAATAGCTTACTGTATATTTTATACACTCACAATGACTTTATATATAAAGATTTGAATCCTAACACAAATATAAAATTCGGATCTCTGCTCAAAGAACATGTTATTGACCAGAACTTTTTAAATTTTAATACAGTATTCCTGATCTAGAGGATATTCCTGTGTATGAGACAGGAATACGGCAGGGCACCAATGCATAGGGTTCCAAACTCCCTATAAGGGACGGGGACAAAGGGAGATTTGGATTGGGTTTTCACACAGTTTGACGACACTTGTATATTATTTTATCATTCTATTCTAATGTGTACTATTATATGCGATTTTTTTTATATTTAACATAGTGTGACTGAATTTATTAATTGCATTGCTGTACAAAGTTAGATGTGTGCTTTTTTCCTGCCACACCTCCCCCCATGTAGTTGGGCTTCCATCGGGGAGACCTGAGGTGATGTCCACTTAGCCCTGTGACCTTCCCAGTCAGTCCCCTGCCTCGCTCACAAACTAGAATCAGGGCACTAACAAGGTTAATTAACCAATATGATGACATGAAAAATTTAATGTGCAAATGAGCAATAGGAAACCAAGCTTTTATTTTATTTTCCTAAGCTCAATGGGTCATGAGTAACAACCAAAAAGAAGTGCATTCTCTCTTCTCTGTTTTGGTAGAGGAAAGACAGACAGGGTGAGGGATAGGAGGGTTTACCTTCTATCCACTGATTGTTTGCTTCTATTATACAATTCCTCCTATCTCAGGAGACTTATCTAGCCTATCTCAGGAGGGCACGAGGCAGGGTACACTCTGGACCATCGGAGGAAACACATATACACACTCACTACGGGTAATTTGGAAACAGCAATTAGTCTAATCTGCATGCACAAGGAAAACATGCAAACTCCTTGCATACAGAGGCGGGAATCGAACCTGGCCAGAAATCAAACCCGGGGCCATGTAGGTGCAAGGTGACAATGCTAACCACTAAGCCACAAGTCAAGGGTACTGACAAATAAATAGTAACACATGAAGAGATTTTGATCTTTATTAAACACATTCATTCAACATTCAAAATGGTAGTGGAAAAAGTAAGTGAACCCTTGAAATTATTAACTGGTTGACCACCCATTGGCAGCAATAACCTCAACCTCATCTATCAAGAGGAATTTTAGCCAATTCTTCCTGGCAGAGCCACTTTAGCTCTGTCATATTCTTTGTGCGTCTTGTGTATGACTCTCTTCAAGTCATTCCATAGAATCTCTATTGGTTTGAGGTCTGGGCTCTGACTTGGCCACTTGCTCTGGTGCTTTGGGTCATTGTACTGTTGCATCACCCAACAAAGTTTCACCTGATGGTACAGACATTCTCACATTATCCTGAAGAATTTTTTTGATAAGCCTGGGAATTCATGTTTCCCCTAAATGACTACAAGCTGGCCACGCCCTGATGCAGCAAAGCAGGACCAAATCATAATTTTCCCTCCACCATACTTTATGGTTGGGATGATGTTTTCATGATGATATGCATTGCCCTTTTTATGCCAGATGTAGATGTAGTGTAGTGTTCTTTCCAAAGAGTTCAATCTTAGTTTCATCAGCGCACAAAACATTTTGTTCCAAAACAGCTGTGTTCCAATGATGCCTTCAAATATTTGGCTGTCACTCACAGTTGTTTCTTTAACTCAGTGATGAGTCTTTGTTGTGCTTTTTGGGTCAGTTTGACTGGGTGCACACTTCTTGGTAGAGTAGCCACAGTCCCACAGTTTCTCCATTTGCCTAACTGTGGACTGGTGAATTTCTTTGAAGTCTTTGAAATCACTTTTTAACCTCCATTCCAGCTTTATGTAAATCAACAATTCTTGATCATAGATGCTCTGAAAGCTCTTTTTGGCAAGACATGGATCACATAAGCGTATTCTTCTTGTGAAGGAAATTCAAGACGTTTGAATCATTTCGTAATCAGTCAAAATAGCTCTAGTCCACACCGCCAAAATCATTTTCTTAACAAGACTCTAGGTATGCAAACAATTAGCTTTTTTGAGGTCATTAACTCAAGGGTTCATTTACGTTTTCCACTACCATTTTGAATGTTGAATGTTGAAGATCACAAATAGTGGTCATAAGATTTTATGACAAATTAATGCAGAAAACCATAAAATTCCAAAAGGTTCACATACTTGTTCTCGCCATTGTAACTTTTAGATTTAGGTTTCCCTGATTTGAATAAGCATCAGTTATCAGTTTTACAGGGAACTTATATAAACTAGCATTTTACGATTTTGTCAAATTATGACTGCCAAAAATGTTGCATACATTTTACCCATGCCTTCTGAGATCCACTATCTATTTAAGTCTTTATTAGCAAACAAGCTAGCTAGCAACTGTTATTTAATTTTGCTAATGTTACTTAGCTAGGCGGGAGCCTGTCTGCCTTTGTTTTTAGTGTATTATTAATTCTGTAAGTAAGGGACAGAGAACATTTTCCATAGGATGCTTTCGGACATGCTCGGCTGACGATGCCTCATATTTCATTGTCAAACATCAGGGCAGAATATGCGTGTTGCTTTATTGTCTTATAGTTTAATGGCAGACAGTCTCCGAGGCCTCGTGAGCTAACACGATTAGCATTGAACCGTTGAGAAAACAGTGTTGTACATTGATTGCAGCAATGCTGGAACTACATTAGTGTCATTTAATACAAGTGTTTCATTTCAACACACCGTCGCTGGCTCGCTATTAAAATATTGTGTGTAGATTTTAGAGTGTGTAGCTGCAGGCCAGCGCTGCCTAAATGCCATGACCTTCGGCTTTCTTAATATTCTACTTAGTCTCTTTGTGTGTGTATGAATGTCTGTGTGTGTATATATTATTCTTATTCTTTTTTCTTGTTTGTTGTGAGTTTCCTTTTAAAAATAGTATAGTTGCTGACAATTGAAATAAAATGTAAACTACTGTTTTGGGTACAAAAGAGACAAAAATTTATTATTTGTTAAAACAAACAGAGAAAGGATGAATCATATTATTTGGGCCATATAGGGCAGTGGTGGATCAGTGTGTTAATGCTCTGAGTTACTGATCGGAAGGTTGGCGGTTCGAGCCCCAGCTTTGCTAGGTTGCTGCTGTTGGTTCCTTGAGCAAGGCCCTTAACCCTGTCTGCTAAAGGGGTGCCGTAAAAATGGCTGACCCTTCACTCTGACTCCTGCCTTCCAAGAAAAAGCTGGGATATAAAGAATTGTACTGTGCAGTAATTTATATGTGACAATCATAGGCTGAACTGAACTAACCTAATTTAAATATTCTTTAAGAAGCATCACGGTGGCATAGTGGTTAGCACTGTCGCCTTGTACCTCCAGGGTTCGATTCCCACCTCAGCTCTGTAAGTGTGGAGTTTGCATGTTCTCCCTGTGCTTGGTGGGTTTCCGCCAGGTGCTCCGCTTTATTCTCATAATCCAAAAACATGCAGGTTAGGCTGATTGGCGTTCCCAAATTGCCTATAGTGCATGAATGAGCGTGTGTGTGTGTGTGTGCATGTGTGCCCTGCGATGAATTGGCACCCTGTCCATGCTGTATCATGCCTCATGCCTGAAGTCTCCCGGGATAGCAGTGCGGGTATGTAGTATAGGACAGAATAAGCGGTATAGAAGGAAAAAATAGAAAAAAATGATATGAACTTAAATTAAATCAAAAATAGCCTAAATATCAACAATTTTATTTTAATTCACGTGGTTTATCCCGTTTAAAATTGCAGAATTTAAAAACACTTTTTTGTCATTATTTTTTTAATCACGCAGAACTACAGTGGGGCAAAAAAGTCAGCCAGCAATTGTGCAAGTTCTCCCACTTAAAAAGATGAGAGAGGCCTGTAATTTTCATCATATGTATACCTCAACTATGAGAAAGAGAAAAAAGAAAAAATAATCCAGAAAATCACATTGTAGGATTTTTAAAGAATTTATTTGCAAATTATGGTCACCTACGTACAAACAAGCTTTCTGGCTCTCACAGACCTGAAACTTCTTCTTTAAGAGGCTCCATGTCCTCCACTCATTACCTGTATTAATGCTATCTGTTTGAACTCTTTATCAGTATAAAAGACACCTGTCCACAACTTCAAACAGTCACACTCCAAACTCCACTATGGCCAAAGACCAAAGAGCTGTCTAAGGACACCAGAAACAAAACTGTAGACCTGCACCAGGCAGGAAAGACAGAATCTGCAATATGTCAGCAGCTTGGTGTGAAGAAATCGACTGTGGGAGCAATTATTAGAAAATGGAAGACATACAACACTGATAATCTCCCTCGATCTGGGGCTCCACGCAAGATCTCACCCTGTAGGGTAAAAAAAAAATATATCACAAAAACTGTGAGCAAAGATACCAGAACCACACGGGGGGGACCTAGTGAATGACCTGCAGAGAGCTGGGACCAAAGTAACTAAGGCTACCATCAGTAACACACTGCGCCGCCAAGGACTCAAATCCTGCAGTGCCAGACGTGTCCCCCTGCTTAAGCC
>JAQMYJ010000037.1:4740599-4754958 GCA_030014305.1 Clarias laeviceps | reverse complement strand
AAACCTATGATGAAAATTACAGGCCTCTCTCATCTTTTTAAGTGGGAGAACTTGCACAATTGGTGGCTGACTAAATATTTTTTTGTCTCACTGTATACCACACTGTTTTCTAATTAAAGCATGTTCTGCGAAGTGTAAAATATACACAAGCATCTATACAAGTAGGACAATTCATTTTCAGCCAGACTTTATTATTTTTCTTTTATTTTTTTGTATTTATGTATTTATTAAAATTATTCAAATTTCTTTATTATGCATTTTTTAGAGACACATAATCCATACAAGCCTTAAACTTAATACAAGTATTGACGAAAAATATGACAAGTATAGATAAAAACAAAATCTTTACTTGTGTCAGTGTAATTCAGGCCTGATATGCTAATGGACGTCTGTGGTCAGCGTCAGTCTGTGCTGCATTAAAATGATTTTTTTTTGTTTGATCCAAGTGAGCCAGATCGAGTGAGGGGAAGAGGATTCACTGAGTCAGTGTTTTTGCTCTACAATAAGCGAAGCAGCTCAGGTTCGAGTCACATAGCGTTACAGTTATCCATTATAACCATTATCACTAATCAGACAGACTGCAGCATTAGTGTGAGCTGCACATCACCTTAGTCGGTCTCAATTAACGCTTTAACCAGGCCCAGTGTTATTAACCCAGCTGTATGGGCCATGCCTGAGGCCGCAGTGTGGTGAAAGGGACCCCTGGTGTTTATCTTTATTGCTATTCTCACCACATGCTCAGAGGTACAGGTTGGAAAATGTTCAGAGGCAGAAGTGAATCATACTGTATGCACGCCAATATTAGCAACCCCCCGTGTCACGTGTCAACTCCAACACTTAATACATATAAGCAGTTTGGAATAATAAACGTCTGGATACGATTTTTAACCCCAACATGCTGCTGAGACGATTAGACTCTGTAAACTCATTAAAGAAATCTTCAGGTCTATATGAATGCTGTGGATCGGCTGTAACTGTAAGTAATATCCATTCAGCAAAAG
Organism: Clarias laeviceps; assembly: GCA_030014305.1. Taxonomy (NCBI): domain Eukaryota; kingdom Metazoa; phylum Chordata; class Actinopteri; order Siluriformes; family Clariidae; genus Clarias; species Clarias laeviceps. The sequence continues at coordinate 4,753,957 of JAQMYJ010000037.1, read as the reverse complement.
AACCAAAAACAACAGCTATGGATATTTTCCCACACGTTTGTGATTGGTTAAATGGATTCTACTTAAGCTCCGCCCTTATTGGCCCAGAGGATGTTATTTTTCTTGGAGACACACATCATGTGTGCCTCCAAGAAAAATAACTGATTGTTACCTCATTCACTGTGATGTAAACGTTTTACCCTTTAATATAGACTATTGTCAATTGTTAATTACTGTATTCATTCATTTAGTAATTCAATAATTAATGAAAAAAGTAATTATTTGTACAAAAACAAAGCGCACTGCTGGAATATTCTGCATTTTTCTGAAGCTCATATCTAACCACCCACGCCCCACCCACCAAGCCTCACACGCTGCTTTGTAATCGTTCACTCATTAATTGGTGACAGTCAATTAATCACAGCTGGTTGGAACGCCGTCGCTTATTGATCTCGCCCGCTGCTCTTATTTATCATCTCCTAAATGACAAGGATCGGCAGAGCCGCCTCAGCCGCGTAATGGAAGGTGGCGGGTCGCGTGACCCGAGTGTCGGAATGGCATCTTTACCATTTCAGCTGGAAAGGTTTAGACTGCCTTAGAGCAGGGGATTGGGACGGAGCCGAACTCTGCTGCTCGCCTGACCTTTTCGTCTCAGAGCTTAATCACTGACAAATGCTTACATTAATTAGCCATGCCCCCTTCCTTCCCTCCCACTGTCCTCCACACACACACACACACACATACACAGATACCAGTGTGTTATAGCTGAGCCCTAGCATGCCGAGGCTGAACTCTCGGTGCGACTGAGACATTTCACTCCGCTTCCTGCAGGTGGGAGTTATTGATTAGGGATGCGCCTGACAGGGATCGCCATGGAGACAGGATCTTAGGATGCTCACCTTAGACCTCTGTCCAATTTATCTCAAAGTGTTCACTATGCACTAACCCCATAAACAATGTGCATGTTTCTAGGGCAGGAGTGTCCCCGTTTCCCACAATGCCTTGTTCCTTAGGTTACAGGTTTGGTCCTAATTTCAAGTGTTTCTAGTTTCCTTCTTTCAAGTGTTCACTCTGCCTTGACCTCCTAATTCACTATTTATTTTCTCCTGATAAGTAATGATCCTGGTTGTCCAAAGCGTCCTTGTTATTTGGTTTTCTTAAGACAATCCCTAGTTTTTTGGTGTCTCTAGATCGATTGTCCCCACAGTGTCTACTTTTTTACTCACTGCCAATTTTTTTTTTCCTTTCCAAAATTGATCCAGAGTTTCCTTCCAAGATTCCTCATTCCTACTGTATCCAGTGTATTAGTTGTCTTGTTCCCTAGATTCATTCTGTCTACTTGTGTATTGTTCCCTAGTTTAGTAGATGTCTTTATTTTACAAATATCTCCTGAGTTTTAGTTTTCATTGTCCCAGGTTTCCTCGCATCCAGTATGAATCTGTGTTTAATACTGGACTGTTGAAAAACGGGGACAAGCTGAGGGAGACGGTGCATTTTAACCTCTGATGCAATAAGAGCACTTCACTGCAGTGCACTCGGTCTTTTGGTGCTGAAGAGGATGTATTTGGAACAGGGCCGATACCAGTATGGTGCAGTTACACACATTTACACACATTTACACACTCCTCTCATTTCTGTAGCAGAGAAAAACAAGAAACACCTTTCCAAAGCACTGATTTCTCTCTCTCTCTCTCTCTCTCTCTCTCTTTCAATCTGTCTCTCATTCTCTTTCTTTATTTCTTTCTCCCTCTCTCACTATTGTTTTGTCTGTCTGCCTGGCTCATAAAATGTCTCTTCTTTCTTGTCTTACAACCATCTTATCTGTCTCACTGTCTTTCTTAATCCCTCTCTCTCTCTCTCTCTCGCTCTTACTGTCTCTATTTTTCTGCCTGTTCTTGCCTGCCTTTCTGTATTTCTCTTTCTTTCTTTCTCTCTCTCTCTTTCTTTCTCTTGCTTTTGGTCTCCTCTTGTCTCACTCTTCCCATCTCCATTTCCCTCTCTTTTCCTCTCCTTTATTCTGTTCATATATTTCTGTCTTCTGTCTTTTACAGCCTTGCTGTCTCTCTCTATTCCTTTCCATCTCTCTCTCTCTCTCTCTCTCTCTCTCTCTGTATAATGTATATTCTTTATTGCGTGGCCTGCAGCGATGTCCTGTTCTCTCCATGCTCCTTTACAGAGCAGCTGCGTCCCCTCTCAACCTCTGAGTGACTATACACACACACACACATGCACGCATGCATGCACACACACACACACACACACACACACACACAGAGTCAGGGGGCCCTTGGGAGCATGCAGGGTGGATTATTATGGAAATGCTATGCTTCTTCCGCTCTCTTCCTCCTGTAGCACAGCTGGGTGGAGCTCCGTTACAGCTCAACGCCAATCTGTTCCACACACACACACACACACACACACACACACACGCACACACAGTCTCTCCTCCACTCCTCTGTCTGCTGCCACACCTGTATCTAAGACTCTAACACCACACACCATCCGGCATACACACACTCACACACTCACCTCCTATTCCCAATCAGACTAAAAATATATAATTAGGGAATTTTTCTTCTTTAAAAAATCAACAAAACTCAGACTTCCACACCTCAAACTTCCAACCAATCACCATCCAGGATAAACTCCACATAGTCGTCCTGAACCGAGAGACTGAGTTACTGAGTGTTTCTAAATTTTAGGAACAACTTCAGACTTGAATTATTATATTATATTATATTATATTATATTATATTATATTATATTATATTATATTATATTATGCATCTTAGAGAATACATTTAAAAAATTTATTACGAATTCATTAAAAAGCGTGTACAGCATGATTGCAGGCAATTTATTATTTTAACATGATTTACAGTAAGAGATGTTTTCATGTGAATGTTGTACACACAGACAGAATAATAAAATCAGTGTTTGTTTCTTGTTAAAATAGTCACTTTCTGATTTTCCAAGAATTTCAAGTAAACTCATTCCTGATTGAGCTGTAAATGTAAATTTTATTGTTAATTCAATTAATTTTATTTCTATATTGCTTTTAACGATAGATATTTTCACAAAGCAGTTTGAACAAATTTGAAAACATTTAGTAACGTTGGACCAGAAATAAGCTCAATAATCTTATTTATTGTATATAAATTGTCGTAATATTTTTTTAAGAAATTATAGCTACCACCAACACAGTATCTTGGATGATTAACTATTTCGTGTCATTTGACATAAGAGGTAGTTTTTTGTTTTTTTCACAAAACTACAGTATGACTTTCTTGCAGAAATGGTGTTGGTGATGACATTTGGAGATGTTTCTTCTAAGGGTCATAGGACTACTGCATGTTTAAAATTTAAAAATGTTTCTATGATCGACCAGTTATACACTGATCTGCCAGACAAAGTGAATAATATTGATCACCAACAGTAAACTGCTGACAGGATCACAGGTACACAAGGCTCACTCATGTCCATGTGGAACAAAAGCCACAGAACAGCCAATGCTGGCCATGAGAAAAAGGCACCAGAACTCCCAGAACTCCCAGTGCACCACCCAAGGCTTCAAATTCCCCCAGATCACCATCTGATCGAGCACCCATGGGATTCTCCAGGCAAACAAGTCTGATCCACGGAACTGCATGTCCTGGTGCCAGACACCACACCATACCCACAGAGGTCTTGTGGAGCCACGTCCTGAGGGACTAAAGCCACCCAGTGCCACAGGGGAACCCAAAACCTAGGTGGTTTTAATGCTAATGGTTTTATTGTTATGGCTGACCGGTGTATTTTCCACAAATATCCAGGAACAACTGATAATAACACTGCAGCATCTAACCAACACGATTATCCTCCAATTCACCTTTGTGTGTGTGTGTGTGTAAAACAGAGAGAGAGAGAGAGAGAGAGAGAGAGAGAGGAGTCCTAAGTGAGATATTTCATTCAGTCTTGTTATCAGATTAGCTCTCCCACTGAGGATTATCAGTCACTGACCAATAAAGCAGCTCAGGCTCATCCGTCACATTACTGTACTCAATACTTCCTCTCGACCGACCTTCATTTCCTTTGTGTCAGTGTGATATTCTCTAATTATCTAAATACATTATATACTGGGACTCTTTTACAGAGTTTGATCGTAGAAATTTAGCCAAATAAGAATAGACTATTTGGATAAAACCGATTATACAGCCAAAAGCAAATACAAATATAGACATTATTATTATTATTATTATTATTATTATTATTATAAAAAGAATAAGCTTCAGAAAGCTTCAGAGTAGGTGTCTGTACAATTCTTTCAGATGAAACAGAAGAGTGAATTTAAACTAGATACAAGATCTTTCAGGCATAAAAACAATTAAACAGATGCTTCTTCTCCTTCATCTTCTTCTTCTCGGTATTACCAAGTGAAACAAGTCAACATTGTTGTGCATTTCTTATACAGTGGAACCTCGTCATACGAACGCCCCGCCTCAAGAATTTACACCTTAAGAATTCAAGAATTTTTGCAAGAAATTAGCATTTGCAAACGAGCGACCAAACCGGGCCAAACCGAATACTGGATAAGTTGCGCGTCCATCCGTGAGTCGCTCAAAACTTGTTTGCGTCGGTGAAAAGCCAAAAAATTATTCACCGAATAAAATTTACATATTATTTGTGTTTGTTGTTTTTTTTTTTTGTTGCATTTTGTGCAAGATTTGATGAAGACACAGTACCATGGGTCCCAAGAATGTTATCAAGGTTGATAGCAAAAAGAAAAGGGAGCCGCTTTCAGTTTCATTTAAATTAAGGTAAATTAGGGTTAAGTCAGGTTTAATGTCTATTTATTTCATATTTCACTTTATTTACATGTCTTTTCTAAATGTTTTGATTGTTTCTACATGCAAAAATATGATTATAGTGTTTGGAGTGCTGAAACGGATTATCTGCTTTTACATTATTTCCTATGGAAAAATGTGTTTTGCAAAACGAAATTTGCAATTTGCTCACCTCCGGAAAGGATTACATTCATATGCCGAGGTACCGCTGTGTAGTAGTTTATATCTTCAGTATGCACAGATTATACACAGAACCTGGCAACCCTGGTCAACAGGCCAACCTCATGAACATAGATATAAATAAAGGATGCACTATTAAATCCTGATATGCTTTAAGAGGCCAGGAAGATGAGGGAGATTGAGATCTACAGTTGGCAGTAATGCAACTTACTGGATTCTCACCGCTGTTAAATAACAAGGAAAGGATTTGATATGACAGGTCACATACTGTATTATTAGTCAGCTACGCTCAGTTATGTGCAATCTCACTCAGTAATCCTCTTTCTGTGATAGTTTCTTGGCCACATTAGGAGAAACAAAGTACCAGACTCGTAAAATACACGTTCTTTTGGTCCAGGGTCCTCTTTAAAAACTGAAATTTTTAAATATTGGATTTATAATTAAATGTGTCAAGTTATATTATGGTTGCTTATTTTGGGGCCTCTTAGCTTTTTATTCCTGAACTTTGCAAGACAACATTAGTTTTTGATTGAGGTTTGGATTAAACTCATTCAAGTGACCAATCAATCACTTAGAGAAAAAACAACTGTGATGATGATGATGATGATGATTTTGATTTCCCCCATTATAACACAAGTATGAAATCCCAGACCCCCTGGGCCACCATTTGGGAAATGGTAGATTAGATAAAGGAAGAAATGATCTAAACTGTAATCTGGATTAATATTAACCTAAACCCCAGAAACACACATTAAAATAAACTTTTAGTCATGTTTGTTTGTTTGTTAGCTTCTTAGGTTGGTTGGTTTGGTTGCTTTGCTCCCTTTCCTCAACTCAGACTAATCTTTAAGGATTTCATCTTATCTTCAATTTTATTGACTCTCTATGATTTTTTTTTTTTTTGCTTCATGTGGTACACAAAGTAAAAAACATAAAATGCTTTTTGCAATTGTAAAAGTCTGATACAAATACAGTACAGAGATATAAAAGTTACATTCTTTGTTGTATGCAATGTTGACAATGTTGAATTTGTACAAAAGCAAACACACTGTGCTGAAAATGTATTTGTGCAAATTCATGAAAAAGTGCTTAAAAATAGCCAAAAATTAGATTATCTTTGAAAATGCTTAATGAACTTTGGTGCCACTTTAACGTCTTTTCTGTCACCGTTTGCTCGTTTCTCTGTCTTTTTAACTCAGCGTCACCCATATTTCTATATAAAATATTATAATAAGCCATTTCAGAAACGATTGGAAATGTTTGGGAAACCTTGATTTTTACCACATTTACTCTGGATGAATTTTCCATGTTATACAAATTGTTTTAAGAAAGTGAATATCATTGAAACATTCAGCAATTAAAGTGATTATACTGTATATGTATTGTGATTCTTTGAGGTAAAAAGCCGACTGCATCTTGAACTTGTAACATCATATTAATAATACTAACAATACTACTAATAATAATAATACTAATGCGTGCACTCTATAGGAATCTGAACTGAGGACATTAGCGGTGTTTGTGCTGTATGGACTGAAGTGTAAGTCACTTACAGCACTCCTACAAACTGCTTCAATACTTTTGAATTTTTTATTATGCCACTGTTGTTCAATGCAGGACATCCCTCTCGTACTCTCTCTCTCTCTCTCTCTCTCTCTGTATTCCTCTCACCCACACACGTGACATAAGGCCTTATTAATTATTTGTAGCCACTTGACTTCATATGCTGCTGTCGGTGTCCTGGTCAAAGATTATAATTACCACATTTCTGTTTGTATCGTGTTCATCTCCCGTTGCTCTTAGTAGCGTATTACTGCCCTCATCCTCTCTCCTTCTCCCTCTCTCCCTTCCTCTCCGTCTCCCGTACACAAGACCAAAAGTGCAGGCACATCATTTATTGATAAGGCAAAAAAAAGAGAATGTAATGAAATTATCAATGTTCTTGAATTAATTATGACCATGATTAAGAAAGCTAAAATCTCAGGAGCCGGGATCCCATTACCCTTTCAGTCTCGGGGACGGCTTTCACCGAGGGAGAGGCAGAGCGAGCATCGCTGCCTCATCGCCTCCGTCTCTCTCCACTCGTCCTCGCCGTGGAGCGCCTCGTTCTACCCGTCGCTCCGTCCCTCCACGGCCTGCCACGCTTCCTGCTCTCTCCTGACCCTGACCTCACCCCGACCCAAGGTAAGACCAGCTCCTCTAACGACCATATTTACACTTAACACCGCGTGATGCCGAGCAATAGAGTTCATTAGAAAATGTTTGTAAATGTGATGTTTAGAGGCGTCGCAGTTCCTCTTTTCCACTCCCACCTGCACACTCACACACACACACACACTTACACACACATACACACACTCGTACACACACTCACCTGCTGTCAGGAGGGTAAGTGGGTGGGAGCTTTGGGGCGCTGGTGCCATTGTATTTATTTCGTTTAAGTTTTGAAGCAGTGAATATAAATGCTGAAGTTTTTTACTGAGGAGATCTCTACACGGCCTGGGCCGAGCTCTAACACACTGCATCAGGACGCTGCACCAGGGATAAACGTCTGCCACGCAGCAACTCGATTCTGTAGTGTTAGTGCTCGCAACGCTGACACTGTGACGACACAATGAGGTTTTAATGTTTGTTTTCATAAAGACAACAATAGAACGAAGGAAATCTTTTTTTTTAAATGTGTGTTATTTACAAACAATTACTAGAATAGTGTTTTCTAAGTTGTCTACCTAAAAAGAAAAGTTTGGCAAATGATTAATTAATGAATTTTCATTCATTTCACAATTAAAAAAAAAATAAATCAAAACAATTAATTCAACTGATTTTTTTTAAAAACATTGCACATTAATAAAAATAAAAGTAAATGCTTCTTAATAATGAATTTAGCCTTCACTTTTCAGGAGTTATGAATATATTTTAAGAAATCTATTTCTAATTTTAATTAGCTATAACAGTATTAAAGTATTAATTTATTTTTGTGTACTTTACTCTGAATTACATTTGAATTTATCCTGTATTAAATTTAAATCATTTAAATAATTGTTTATAATGATTGCAAACAACAACATAAAAGTAAAACAGAAAATTAAGTTATATTAATTAAGTGCAGAATTAATAAGACTAACTTGGCCCAATGTTGTGTGAGTAATATTATCACTGTAGAGTTATTACATTCAAATATTTATATATATATTAAATATTGCCTTGATAAGCCTTGATTATAATGTAATTTTGCTATATTTCAAAGTATAAATGTTACCTGTTAATGATATTCTCTAAACTATCATTTATATTAACTTTTTATTAATAAAATTATCATCAATCATATTTACACTCTATAATTTATTATACATTTAAAAAATATTTTTTTATTTATTTGTTTATTTCTATTTATTATAAGTTGTTTAATATTTATTCATTAGATTTTCTATTCAGTATAATAAAGTATATAAAATATAATAAAGTGAGAAAAATCTAATCATGATTAGCAAATAAATCATCTAAAGATTTATGAATAGTGTTGCCTTGAAACATGCTTCATATTTATTAGAAATAAACAAGAGAACCGATTATTATTATTATTATTTTTTTATTATTAGGTAGAATGTGCATGTGTGGGTGTGGACGTGCATGTGTGTGTGGAGTTACAGCGGCATGTGTGTAATGTGTGACAGCAGTGTGTATGACTCTCAGCCACTTGGGAAAAAGTGCACACTAGCGCATTCGAAAGTCCCGAAAGACCTGAAAGTGACGCTTCGGTCTCTTACTGTCTTTATTTTCCCTCCTTTCCCCTGCTTCATTCCTGCACAACCACACACACACACACACACACACACATATACAAAGTCTTGGTAATGTGATGGAACAGAGAGTGCAGAGACTCTGGCTTGTGTGTTAAAGTGACAGTTACACAAATACACGTCACATATTCTAACATTTTATACCACAGCGCTGTTGAATTCTTAAACCTGATTGCTTAGAAGCTGTTGATTCATTTTACTAGTACAGTAGCTCTGACTGGAGTTACAGCTGCAATTCAGAACCAACAGATTTACATCAATGCATTTATTTTAATCTTATCGTTTCCATAGTAACGGCTCGTTCGTTCGTCAGGGATTAATCAACACTTAGTAATAAACTCTGCTATTAAACAATCTCCTTTTAAACGAGATTTCTTTATTATTTATGGAAGATTTATGGAAGGAGTCTCAAGTGCCAGTGCTTTGTTTTGTGCCACAGAAAATTATTTCTCAACAACCTATTTGTAGCTGCTGTAATGTACACGGCCAAAATACAGTACTGGTGCTGATTTATTTTTGTTTGTTTATGTTATATATAATACAGAATATGTGTGTGCCCAAGAAACTACTTCTGAAGTTTATGCAATATGAAAGTGACCAGTCTTGTTTCCCTAAAAATCTCAAGTTGTTTTATATGTGGCACAAAAAATGACACTTTTTCAGTGTTATATTGTCTCGCTTCAAACAATAATAATTTAAAAGGCAAATTATTCATATTTCTTTATGGTTGTTAATACTAAAGTTGGTGTAAGCTGCTAGAAGCATATGGACTGTAAAAACTGTTGCCTAAATAGTTTTTTGGTAAAAGCTTAAAAAGCAAAAAAATCTGTAGTGTCCGTAACCATGTTAAATTCATGTTGCAATATCTTAACAGCTTTGCATTTTAGAATAATACACTTTTTCATGTGAAATCTAAATTGGCCAAGTTTCATCTAAATTAAGATCATTAAAAGATTTGTATTCAAAATAGATACAGACACTACATGAAAGGGCTTGAAATTGTATTTAGCAAATGTGTTTCTTTTCATCTGCTAAAAATATGAACGTGTATGTATATTTACAAAAAATGAAGCATGGGTCAGCATTAAGTATTTTTTTTTAATGGTGTCCTATAATTCACGTGGTGTTAAAATGAACTTTTTTACCTAGGTGAGACACTTTTTAGCACCGATACCATGTTTTGGCTGACAGTAAGTGATAACAGGAACAAAATAGTCTTAAAAGGAAATACACCAAGTGAGTAGGAGTAAATTGCTCCCTCGGCTCAAAAGTTACCTGATCATCATCTCTGTGATAGCAATATAATTTAATATCTGTTTCTCGAATGTTTCAAGAAGCAGACTGACCACTTGGGTCTCACTCCACACGTCTCGCTCATGTGTGTTAAACAGCGCTCAGTGCTGATCCTTTACACTTCCACCCACACACAGGAATAATCCTGATTACTGAACCAAGTGTCGTTATCAATGAAGAGCAGGCGCCTTTTACTGCTCACTTTAATTCCTCCTAATGTCCGTCTGTGGCTTTTAGAGCACCAGCCCAATGACACCCAGCTAAAATATTCCTGCCATTGGAGGCAAACCGGCCTGTAACTCGATAAGGCCCTGAATTTACTCCATGAGGTAAAAAGTTCCTGAGCTCAGCATCACGTGGGCTTCGGGAAACCGTATCTGCCCCAGAGGAGCGTCCGCTCTGAGGAAAAAAAAACCTTATCACGGGGGCCATCTCGGCTCAAGCTAATATCCAGTAACAGCAGTAAGAGCGCGAGATCCAATACACCGATCAATCGCGCGCTTTTAACCCTTCCAGCCTCCTCACATGCTTAAACAGGAAGTGCTCAAGAGGATTACAGGAAATACAGAGTGTCTGGCATGACTGATCAGGGAAAGATGGTTAATGTGCACACACACACACACACACACACACACTCACATCTTTTAATAACTCAGCTGCTTTATAAAGCTATAAAAATATTTCTTTCTTTCTTTCCTACTTTTTTTTAAGTTCTTTTGCCTTTCTTCCTTGTTGCTAATCTCTTCCTTAATTACGTTTATTTCTCATTTTTACTTTTTCTCTTTTTCATTTTATTTAGTTTTTTCTTACTTTCTTTCTTTTTACTTTTTTCACCCTAATATAATCTTTTTCATCTTCCTTTTTTTACTCTCTTTTTTATCTATATTTGTCTTTTCATACGTTCACTTTCAACCCTGTCTTTCTTTCTTTCTTTTCTTTCTTTCTTTCCAACTAAAGACACTTTCTGTATTGCTTTATTTCTTTCTCTTTGTTTATTACCTTTTTAGGTTGAAGTAAAGATCTGGGACCCAATGCTAACGATATACACTGCTTGGCCAAAAAAAGAAAGAAAGAAAAGGCACACACAGTAATATTTCAGATTTTTCAATCGCCTCTAACTTTTACAACTTTTAAAATGACATTTGCTGAGGCATTGTTTCAGGATCATTATGCAATGTTGCAACTTTAATTTCTGTCCAGATTTATATTACTTTTTGGCCGAGAACTTGTATTGATGACAGGAGAGTCGAACCCGTCTACAGCACATGCCTTAGACTTTAAATGGAAATAAGGTCAGGAGGCCAGGTCCTGCATGAAAATGATTCTTCATGCTCCCGGAAACACTCTTTCACAATTTAAGTACTGACCTGGTCATTCAGGTCGTCAACTGACTTCATTTTATTGCCACATAACGTTGCTGACTGAAGCAACACCAGATCATAATACTGTCTCAGCATTTAGCAGACACTCTTATCCAGAGCGACTTACATTTTTTTTATCTCGTTACACATCTGAGCAGTTGAGGGTTAAGGGCCTTGCTCAGGGGCCCAACAGGGATTTGAACCCGGGATCTTCTGAACTGTAGTCCAATGCCTTAACCACTGAGCTACTCCTGATCCCAGAGGCTTGTACAGTTCCCTTCTTACCCTGACGCATACATCGTTCTGGAATAGGGTCAACCTGGACTCATCAGATCACATGACCTTTTTCAGATCACATGACTTTTTTCCATCGCCCCAAAGTCCAATGTTTATGTTCTCTTTATGTTTTATGTAAGTCCGATGTTTATGTTCTCTTTATGTTCTCTCCAAAGTCCAACCTTTATGGATGGACATACATAAAGGATGAAGAGAACATAAAGAGAACATATATTTATGGACATACAGCTGTTTAGTCCCAGTCCTGTAATGTCTCATCACATTGTGTGTGTATGGAAATGCTCTTACTTTCACTATTAAACATAGCTCTGATTTTTACTGGTAATGTTTTTATCATGCAACTTCACCAAACGTTTAAGTGATCTCTGATCACATGTTTATTTTCTGATCAGATTTTTTCCACAAGGTTAACGTTTCAGAGCTGCTTTTTCAGTTTTTGAAAATGTGTTAAACAGTTCTGGTAATTTCTCTTTAGTTTTTTTCTTTGAGGACAAGAATTTGACTCTTCTGAGACACTTTACTATGACCACATGACCTGACATGGTTGATTAAGAAATGAAAAGCTATTCACAGCTGTAACTGTTGGGGTTAAAAGACTCATTTCCAGCTGAAATATATTAATCACGCAGTAATTATTTAATCAAAATCTAATCAGATTAATTGTCATATTTGTTTATTTCAGTCTGCACAGCAACTTCCTTTTTGCTGGGAAAAAATAAAGTGATTAATTTTTATTTATTAAAAAATTACAATCAGGCATTTATAGTTACGTTTAATGTTATAAACGTTACAAATCTCTAACACTGGAGACTCCTTCCATAATTATTAACGTATTAACATAGTTTCATCATATTACAGTTTATCCTCTGCCTCACATACAGCATTGACTGATTGTTTAGATTTTTTGTAGGAGTATGAAGCCCTTTTTTTTATATTTAAACAGGAAAGCTGATTAATGTGACCACACGCTCATTATTAGTTCGATATAATAAAGAAACGATAGATTTGGGACGTGCCATTTGTCTTGCTATAAAATGCAAACAGTTGAAATGGGACAGTCGTTTAATAAGTGAGTGTTAATTAGCAGAAGTTAGGACGTGACAGTCGTGTAGTTGATGTTGCGTTTGGTGCTTCTCTAATGAAGTCAGCTCAGCGTAATGGCTCCCGTTTCTCCCCTTTAAAGTGTTTTTCAGTTTCTTATGTCGGTGTAAAGAGGGAACATAGTGTTACAGGCACTTCCAGGTGGCATCTGGTGCCTGCTGCTTTGCCAGCAACTCATCACCCAGATGGTGCTTTTAAGCTGCCTAATTATTTTCAACACAAAACTCTAAAAGTGCAACGCACCAGGATTTGGTTCCCCCACATCTGACCTGCAGGCTGTGTCCCAAATTATAGTGTCCTCACTACAACATCAGCCACAGTAAGGCTCTGTCCCAAATTATACTGTCCCTACTACAACATCAGCCACAGTAAGGCTCTGTCCCAAATTATAGTGTCCTCACTACAACATCAGCCACAGTAAGGCTCTGTCCCAACTTATACTGTCCTTACTACAACATCAGCCACAGTAAGGCTCTGTCCCAAATTATAGTGTCCTCACTACAACATCAGCCACAGTAAGGCTC
>JAQMYJ010000037.1:4719144-4736444 GCA_030014305.1 Clarias laeviceps | reverse complement strand
TGTACACACTCTCCTAACACACATTTCAGTCCAAACAGCTTGAAAAAGTGCATGTAGGACTGTATGACCCCTTTAATTAATCATTAACCTAAATGTTTAAAATGGTAACAAAATCAGGGGAAAATGTAATATCGAATCATAATATTTATAAAATCGTGATATTTATAGAATCACAATTCTTAATTGAATCGCCACCTACAGTAGTTTTAGTAATAATATTGTATTGAGTGGTGACTGGTGATTCCCATTACTAATAACTAGCCTACAAACAAGCTATTGACATCAACACACATAGCTAATCATATAAAACTTAAAGCTTCACGAAATAATGAGTAAATACTATATATCTAGCTGAGGTAGGGGATATAAAACTAAACAGCTACTGTAAATAACACAGTAGTCTGACTGGCAGTTATTACCATGTTTCAATATTAAAGGATTGAATAAAAGTACTTATTAAGTTGAGACTGCTGATGTGTGTGTGCGAAACTTGACATATGAAAATATGACATAGAAATGGTTCCAATATTATTCCATTTTAAGTAGCTAGGTATAAAATATAACTAGCTGTCATATATGTGATGGAACATAAACGGCTTCATAGCCTGTATATACCTCATGTTTTAACACCTGGATTATTTAATACTTAATTTTATTTTATTCACAACCAGGCTAGCTAATAACGATAATAAATTTAGGCATTAAATGTAGTAAATCTAGTAAATGTGCTATTTGAAATAGCTACAGTGACTAGCTAAGTGCTAGATATGAAATATAAGTTATTTATTTAAAACTTAGAATGATAGTAAACTACAGCACTAACTAGATAATGCCCTTATATTAAAATATTATTACATAACAAATCTTTATTTTTACAAGTAACGCTATAGCTAAATAACCTCGATAGCTTAGCACCTAAATTTGTATGTGGCCCTGAGTTCTTTCTGAAGCCCTCAGTCTGTTGGACTGTAAACAGCACATTTGGCTGATATGACTCCCACTTATATGTTAATAAAATAGAGACATCATTAAGTGTGGAGCTCACACTGTGCTGGATGTTAATCATTATCAGGTCATTCTTCTGTCCCTACAGCTGTACTGAACCGGAGCCCTGTGCATCAGGAGCAATAAAGCCATAAAACTCTGCTCATTTGTAAGTACGCACTCCTGTCTCTCCCTCCCTCGCTCCCTAAAGAGTGTCTCCATCTGCTTTGGGGAGTGTCGGGTGGCACGCTGCAGCCGGGGCGCGATGTCGTACGCTGTCTCCCCGTCCGTGCCTTTGTGTTAGCGTCCTCAGGACAGCACGTCCATCTCTGCAGGAAAAGAAACAGGGACAGAGGGATCATAGTTGTAAAAACTCTTTTATTATCTTAAATATAAAGGATTAGACATGACACAGAACAGATGATGAAATTGAAAGAGAAAGTGTATGTGTGTGTGTGTGTGTGTGTGTGAGTGGGCGGATGAAGTAGACGGAGCAAAAGGAAGAGAGGTTGAAGTTGCAATAGCAGATCATGACCTTTGAGACAGAACTACATTAATAATGACATCACAACTGACTTATATACCATAAGCAACCATTGAGTGAATTTTATAGTAACCCAGAAATCTACAGATGAAAGCCATTCAGTATACAGTCTAACAGCTTGTTTTAATGAGTTTTAGGTGTGCATTTCATGTTCCATAGGAGAGATTGTGAATATATCGGTAGAAGGATGCTCAGGTTGGAACTCCCAGGCAGGAGGTCTAGAGGAAAACCAAAGAGGAGATTTATGGATGTAATGAGAGAGGACATGAAGTTAGTTGGTGTGAGAGAAGAGGATGCAGAGGACAGGGTTAGATGGAGGCAGATGATTCGCTGTGGCGACCCCTGAAAGGGAACAGCTGAAAGACAAAGAAGATTTCATGTTCCAGCCCAGTGGTTTGGGAGTTGCCTAACAGTTGCCGCTGTTGGCCCTTATCCCTCTCTGCCCCAGGGCTGCTGTACCACGCCTGACCCTGCATTATGACCTATGAAGCTAGGATATACAGAACAACGAGAAGTGTTTTGCTGTACTGTAATATATTGTACTGTACAGTGTAAAAGTCTTGAGCCACCCCTCATGTCTTCATATTTCATTAAATGAAATGATGTAGATTAAATTAAAAAAGGATGAAATGTTTTTACTGTAACAGTCTAAAAATTTTGTATAAAATGGTATATGTAACAAGCCCACAGTGACCTCATTTCCCCTCTCATCTGTTTCAAGCTTCACCAGTATACTAATCACCAGCCTGATAACATTTTTATGCTTAAATGATTCGTAGATCACTGTGTGGCTTAACAAACAAAGTCATTCAGGAAGTCTGGGATACTATTCCTCAATGCTACATTAAAAAAAAATAATAATACAAGAAAGTCTGACTCTTTGAAAGCAAAATATGAAGAAATGATGGTTTTGCACAGTACTGTATACAGTATAATATTGGCACATCAATATGATATAATATGGTTTGAAGAAGAAAACAAAAAGTGTATGGATATAACAATATGAGCAAAATAACATGATATAAGAAAGCAGTATAATACAGGCCAACCAATATGATAGGGGAAATATAGTACTAAGATAGGGCACGTGTGACAAACAAACCATTATGATACAGACAGTAAAGATATAGTGTGGTGTCACAGCCCAGGAAAAATGCTTCACATGGAGGAATTTGAACTATGGACTATTGAACTATGGATACTTCTAAAAAATATGGTACAACCCTGTGGATATTTTGGCTAGTTATACACAAGAGGTAAAAAAAAAATGTTGGGATATTTAGACAGACATGGAGCCGGTTGTATGTACTGTAACAGTAATTGTGTGGCCTGTGAGAGAGGCAGGCCAGAGGCAAGAGAACCAACATACACAACACCAACACTTATACAGCTGGGATTTACAGAATTTATAATCAGGATAACACACACACACACCAGGGAAAACAAGGGACAAAACTGAAGGAAAGAAAACAACAGAACAAACATGTCTAACCTGCTCCAGGATCCCTGTGCTGTCCCGGTGAAAGAACGAAAAAACATAACTGGCTTAATCTCGTCTAAACAAGCAACATTTACCGAGTGGCACTTCAGAGCATCCCTGAGAACAACACGCTATTTTTATTTTTATTTTTTTTTTTTAGATAGAAATTGTTTTTAATAAAAACCTGGCTGGTCAAAATATAGAAAACATACCTAATGCCAGTTGTAAAATTATTGGCACCCCTAATAAGGATGTGTACATAGTGTATTCATTTATCTTCTACACTGCTTATATCATGGACCGTGTTGTAAAGAGCCTGAACTGGGTACCAATTCCACTGCAGGACACACATGCACACACACTACAGGCAATTTAGGAACACCACTTAGCCTAATCTGCATGTCTTTGGACTGTAGGAGGAACATGCAAACTTCATGCTCACAGACCCCAAGGCAGGAATCGAACCCTTGACCCTGGAGGTGTGAGGCCACAGTGCTACTCACTAAGCCACTGTGATGTCCATAGTTTAGCCAGATATTATTGTTTTTGTTTTAACAATTTTCTTGTTAGAACAACTATTTCCTTTTTTGTGACAAGCAATCATAATAGTGCGTTTCTTTTTTTTTAATGATTGACACCCATAAAGAACAATTAAATAATTAAATGAAAAATTAATTGTTTCTGAATTTCAACCCAAACCACATTTTCCTCTGCTAGGAGGTTAAGATTGCAAAATCTGGATTTGATTGTGCAGTTCCTCAGGTATATTACTGTATATAATATTTTGTACTGTATAGTTAAAAAAGTAAACATAAAACATAAAGGTGTCATTAAGCTTAAAACCTAAGTGGCACAGATCAGTTTTCGGGTATTTCAGGTAGAATAAAAGTTATCATTACATAAGGGTAAATTTTACCACTACAGGAACATGGGAATGACGTCACAAAAATGTAGGAACTCTTAAAATGAGCATTAAAATTATTAAATTTATTTTTTTATAAAAAAGAAAAATACATAAAATTATTATTATTATTATTATTATTATTATTATTATTATTATTATTATTATTAATATTATTATTATTATCATTTGGTCATAGAAACAACTGAAAACAACCAGTAAAACATGTGATCATGTGTATCTGTGCTATTTCTTTGCCTATGTGACCCATTTTTTTTTTTTTTTGCTTAGTCATGTTTGTATTGTGGGTTCAAATTAAATAAAATTCAGTCCAACATATTGCCCAGGTTGTGCGGAAACAATATAGTCTACTCTATACTGCACAATCCTGAGCCCCATATACATTAAGACTATACGTCAAAAAAGAGATTTGAGAGCTACGGAAAAATTTTGTGAATTGTGTATTTATGCTAATGATTTGTAATTGATCACACTTCCATTACTCATTTGTCACATTGTTCTTTGAGGTCCAGAAAAAAATCTTAATATCTACATTTTATTTTGACACAATCCATATCCTTTCCTTTCATGTCCATACATTTGGTTTGACTCTGGCTAAGGTGGATCCTTTAATAAGATAATGACCCCTAATATATGTCCAAATGAACACAGAACTGTTTGTGTGACACAAAATCAATGCTTTGTGACCATCTCTATCTTGAGGAAATGGCATGAGTGAAGGAAAAAAAAGGCACACAAACTGGAAGTACAGGTAATTAACTGTTCCATCCGATGTACACAACGTGTACTAAACCAATGCTCAGAGCAGTATAGATGGTGTCACAGGTTGCATGGTTTAATTTTTTTATTCTTCCCAAATATGATTAGTTTACGATCATTGTAGAGCCTTTTTGAAGGCTGAACATCTAACATTTTAATGAGAATCTCCTCTGGACTTATTTGTGCAGATCTGGCAACCCTGTGTTATAGCACACAGTTTATGTATTGAACAAATATCTCACCTCTAACAAAGACCCAAATAGGGCTTTTGTGGCCTTGTTAATAGCCGTCAATTCATTAAGACCAGCAGGGACCAGTTGTAAAGCTCTCAACAGCATTTTCTTGTTCTGACATGAGAGACTTCTCTTAATAAGAACTTCATTTATTAAGACATTCATCTCTTCCTTACTACTCTTGAGATTTGTGATGGCTCTGTAGTTGATCCTTTCCACCTTTTCACATTGGCGTCCAAATTGCAATATTCTCCTTACGCTCTCCACTCGAGGCTTTGCCAAGTATTAATTACTGTATGATGAGGGAGCCAATAATTTTAGAAACCAGTGATTTTCAGGGAGGGAAAAGAAAATGCACACGAGTTAAAAACAGGGTTTATCGTCATTGTTCCCCTCTGACTTGAAAAGAGCACGAGGGTTAACGAGCTCACTAACGAATCAAACCTTCTCCATCGACGTCTCCAAAGGTCACGACCTGGAAATGATGTGTCCTGCGAGTGTGTAACATGGGCTACACAGAGAACCACTGAGTTCACAATGACACAGCAGAAACACACACACGCTTATTGAGATGTAAATGACGAGCAGTGCTAATGTGCCCTCGGAAGACGATAAAGAGCCCGAGGCTGGCCGAGATTACTTATTGATCACTTGTTAACTGTATGAATGATGTAATCGGTGTATCCGATCTGTCCGAGCTCCACGGGTTAACTATGCAGAGGAGTGTATTGGTGTGTGTTTACTGCACTTTGTTGCTTTAAAATGAACAAATTGAAAACTTTAACAATTTATCACACTACATATTGGCCATATTGTGTCATGCAGTATATACTGTATATCAACACAGCCCTAATATCATTAATGACTGAAAAAATATATATACAATTTAGCATTTGTGACAAAAGGAGAGACCTGAAGCCATCACACTGATTTGACCAGTTACATGATGTCATTATTGCCCCCTAGCGATATACTGAATAACCACTTTAAACCTTTTTTTGTGTTTGTGTTTGTTGTTTTTTTTTGACTTAGTGTTTGGTGCTTGGAGAATTTTAGGGCAGTTTCATTTAGGGCCGCGAGAATGTTTCTGAGAACACTTGACCACAAGGTCTGGTTCATTTTGATGAGTGAGAACACAAGCGTTTCCCTGTCCAAGCCAATCGTACCTGAACATGGAAGTGGACAGGACATCATCAGTGCTGTCTGTCTCCTCTGAACTGTATTTCAGTGCAAGTATTTGCACCATCGTGTTGGGGTCACTCATGGAAGGAGTCCTCACTGTCAGTTCTTTGATAAAGAATAGCCTGTTTATACAAGAAGTGTTCAATTCAAACTTTTGATTTTGAAGAATAAGAAAACTTCTCTTTATTTCTCTATATAATCCCCTGCTACACTAATGCACTTATCCCAGTGTTTCACTAGTGCTTGGACACCATCAAGGTAAGAAAGTTTTCTCAGTATGTCGCAGCCATGATCAGACTGCCTGCTTCATGTCTGAAACACGTGTCTGAAATAAGTCCCGTTTTGACTTGAACACTCCTTGTAGCTATTTCAAACGTGTCATAGCATTACATATAGCTAATGGATAAAGTGTATGACGTCCTGTTTATTTAGAAACCGTAATCATTGGTGAGTCGCTGTGATATAAAAGCAATAAAACACTACAGGAAATGCTTTTCTATTTTCTATTTTATTATATATTTTTAGATTGATATTTTTTATTCTACTATTTTATTCCAGTATTTTATTTTCATATTTTTATCACTTCTACATTATGTAAATTTAAAAGTCCTTTACAACTAAAGTTTATTTACATATTTCTTTTATATTCTCTTATTTCTCACTGAAACTTTGCTTTTGAATCTTGCAGTCATCACCAGTCGTATAAGAATTTCACTTCATATCATACTGTGTATGATTGTGTATGTGCCAAATAGAATTTGAATTTGAAATTTGATTGCAAAATCATCAACTTTGGTGATAACGCATAGTGCAGTGGGTTATTACTGTATATAGCTCAATATATCTTAAAATTTAAATAAACTTGTATATACAACTTATTTTTAGTTTGAAAGGCAATTATTTGGTGAAACATAAATAAACATCCTA
Organism: Clarias laeviceps; assembly: GCA_030014305.1. Lineage (NCBI taxonomy): Eukaryota > Metazoa > Chordata > Actinopteri > Siluriformes > Clariidae > Clarias > Clarias laeviceps. Next base: position 4,729,413 of record JAQMYJ010000037.1, on the reverse strand, counting down.
TTTACCGCACTTGTAGCCGGTCAGCCGAGACATGGTGGTTTAGCGTGTGACGTCTGCTGCTTTAGTTTTGCACCGGATCTACAAGTAATGCAAGCGTGTCTCATCCAAACAATCTTTCCTGTACGTATCTTCCCCAAGCCACACTGAGCTCTAAACTTGCTGATGTGGTTTGGCACTTTGCTCTAATCTATAAACTGTTGCTTATTTTTCAGCACGGTTGGGTATCATTCTGTCCCTGTGTGCCACGCCCATCTAGGCCACGCCTCCCAATGTTTGTAGCAGAAAACTGAAAGTAATATTGGGGATCGTATAGCGCCGTTCCACTTAAATGCGCTAGTTTAGATCATCATTATTTGAGAACGAGTCATAAAAGGTAACGATGCCCTTTACACAAAGTGTGTATTTATGGGAACGGCTGTAGTCTAACAGACTCCTTTATCTAACACATAGTCACATTATTCTTCTAGATACAGAATTACTCCATAATACAATACGTCTCGATGACATTTTTTCATGCAAACCTTACCGTCAATTTACATTCAGAGAAATGAGTGAATTCTTAGAGCATAAGTGAGACTTTAAATTTGATGTATATTTTATTATTTTTTATTGTTTCTCCTGCCCTGGATCCGTCTCAAATGCATCCATTGTGAGGAAACGTCTCTGTTTCCCGTTATTGATTGAGTGCGGCCTCTCAAAGATGTGTATCTGTGTGGCAAGGGCAGTGTGTGTGTGTGTGTGTGTGTGTGTGTGTGCTGACCTTGTGGTACTCTGTTAATGACTGCAGAGGAGAACTCATCTGATTCCCAACACAAGCACATTTAGAAACCACACACACACACACACACACACACACACTTAGTAAGAATGTGTGTGTGCGTGTGTGTGCTTGCATGTGTACTCCAATATTTTATATTCATACATGCATTCCTAATAGTTTCACAAGTTGATGGTGATTTTAGAATTGATTAAACACACATTTCTGACCAAATAAATTTATGTAGGAAAACTTGAACAACTCTTAAACATGTTATGTTTGTTTTGGTAAATGAATTAAAAAAATTTAGTTACATATTAATTGACTTTTAGACTTTTTACTCTGTTATGTTCTGTTATTCTGACTCTACATGTTGTTCTGCAGACATTTCCTTTTTTAACTTCTATTTACGATAAAGCTAAGCATTAAAGGCTTCAGGTTTTGTTTTGTTTTATTGCTCAGTGACTCGATATTGGCAGCAGCGGGATTTGAAACTCACAACTTTCTTATCAGTGCTCCAGAACTCTAACCACTGAGCCAGCGCTCCAATTACAGTACATTGTCTTTCTATTCCAAAGAAACAACAGACATCCAGATCTGATGCAACAAACAAATCATTACGCTTTTGGAAAAGTCAGATGGAAAGTTTAAAGAGTGTGTTTAAGAAAATCTGTTCTAGCGATTTTTCATCCCATTTCTTTGGTACAGTTTTGAATGAATTGTAATTGTGACTGTAGTGTTTAGCCCTCTGGCCTCACAGCTCCAGGGATGAGGGTTCGAGTCCCACCCTCAGGTCTGTGTGCATGGAGTTTGCATGTACTCTACTTGGTGAGTTTCCTCCATGTGTTCTGGTTTCCTCCCACAATCCAAAGACATGAAGTTTAGGCCAACTGGTGTTTCCAAATTACCCAAAAAGCGTGAGTAAGTGTGTGATTGTGTGCTTGCTTGTGCCCCACTCAGTTCCCTGAGTCCCCTAGAAAAGGCTCTATGCCCGCCGTGACTCTGTACAGAATAAGCAGGATAAAGAATGAGTGAATGAGTGAGTGCTTCTTGCTTTGCTGAACAGTGCATTTGTGGCCAATAAAAGTCCTCGCTATACATCACATTTAGCGTTCTTTTAATTCTCTACTTGTTATGGCGTTGATCAAGTGCATACAAATGAAAAAAATGGTATTGTGTCAAGGCTAAATCTATGGTCAGAGAGGAAAGTATATGGCTTCATTGTCTACATTACTGTTTAACAGACATCTGCCACCTGGTCTTGTTGGTGTGCAACTTGTAGCCACATAGTTGTTGTAGACTCTGGTTAACTAATAACCTTAAATCTACCCAAATCTACAAATATTGTGAATTGTTGAACTTTCCTTAACCTCAGAATTGCAATGGCTTTGTTCCGCCAGGCCTCAATGGAGTTGGATGATGGACATGATCAATACCCAAATTATTTGGGTCTGGAGCATCTTTGACAGCCACTTACAAAGCCCCGCCCTAACTGCAGAATGATGTCAATAGGATCGAACCTTGCAAGCTTTGGAAATACTGCTGGTTATTTATTACCTTTGTTCTAGCGCAACAGACACAGCTTCTTAGCTGAATCACTTACTGTCCTTATGCTAAGCTCCTTTGCTTCGGGAAAAGAAAGTTCAGCTCCTTGGGCCCATGGAAGGGAAAGAGCGAGATTTGACTACTTTGGAATATAGAGTAGAGGAGGTAGCAGTGGCCTTGCACCAAGTAACCAGTGTATTAATCTTCTCTTACACTTGTTTAGGAGTTTCTGTAAGTCAGCTAGAGGTGTAGTACTGTAGTGTATGTCAGTCTTAGGATGATGAATCGTCTTAGTGCTAAACAGTTTTCATTTAAATCAATTCAATTCAATCAATGATGTAGTGATTTTATAACAATGGTCATTGTAGCAAAGCAAATCCAATGGAATTGAGTTGAATTAAGTCAAACAAACAGGTTAATTCTGCGCTATGGCCTATAAAGTGGAGTAGTGGAAATTTGTCATATTTTGATTTCAGCAAAATTTGTTGATAAATACTGTATGTCACCTTCCTGATCCTTCAACAGAATTGAGAAAGGTTCAATCCTAAACATCATTTTAAAGCCGTTTAATGAAGACTTTAATAATCCCTGCTGATTACTCCAGCTGTGATAGACATCTGTGCATTTTTGTGCAGAGAAATCCTGGTGTCGCAATGAGACTGAGAGTTTTCTCTTTCTTACTACATCATGAAATACTCACGTGCAGGAAACAGAAATGAGTAGTTACCTTTGAGTCATTTGGTCCAAATCGTTCGTTCTTTTGTCTCGTGACTCCCACAGACGCTATGCAGTGCAGTAGATTCAGAAGAACAACTCGGACCAGAAGATATAAGAGGTGAGCTGCTCATTCTGTTTATTATAATATGTCCTTAGCTGCATTGTAATATTTTTAGCACTGGAACTATAGCCAAAATTTGTGTGTGTAGACGTGTTGGGTGTCTGAATTGAATGACTCAAAAAAAGATTTGTTCATTTCAATGAACAAAATTCGATGAACCGAGTCACTAAAATGATTCAAACTTCCCATCACTATATGTGATATTGTAATAAACTTGGTAACAAAGTGGAACTTATTGAACCAGGAATCTGAAAATATGCAGAACTCAATGAATTTGGTATTTGTATTTCACAAGGAATTGAGGTGTTCCAATAGTTCTGAAACTATCTGTAGCATGTAGTTGTGTAAATAGCATTTATCACTGTAAGGTATGAATTAAGCATGAACCGCGGCACAGTTACTTTCACAGTCACATTTCTTAATTTTTCATCTTGTCAGTAATGATTATTACATAATGATGTGATGATGCAATTAAAAATACCATGTTCATTGATAGCACTTTAGCCGTACCGCTACTTTAACATGTTTGATGTCATGTGTACTTTAACCACGTGTTAAATATACGACACAAATCTCAGAGCTTCCATCTCTATTTGCATTGTTGATTGCATTTAACTCGCATCCACATCTGTTGTGCTGCTTTTTTTATTTTTCTTAAGTGAAAATTGTACAACAAGCAAGTCTTTATTATGTTCATCATATCAGTACATTTTGTGCATTACACATTAGAGTGAACACAAAACAGTTGTTTGTGTATGTGTGTGTGTGTGTGTGTGTGTGTGTGTTTGGGAAGTAATGCAGCATCTCATTCGCTTTTTCACTGGCCTACTGTACATCAATAATTTACAGATGGCGTTGGGGATTAGCGTAATAACACACACACATACACACACACACACACACACTCACTGGGTGTTTGTAAAGCCGTGTGCATGTTCATTAAGTGCTTTCTTTGTTGTGCGACTCCATTATGGCCGCCATCTCATTTTCGTCTCTAATTAAATAACACTACTCTAAAGAAGTGCACACTCCTAACAACATAAGGACTGAAGAAAGTAAAATAAAATAAAAAAAGATCTTCTTTCACAGAACGTAATAAAAGTGTTGCCTTCCTTTGAGGTCTAAAATTAAAATTTAATTTGCCAGTGGCCTCAGTGTTGCAGCCTGTTTCTGAAACTTGAAAGAAAACTTAGAAACATGAAATGAGCCATAAAAAAAGAAAGTTTCTTATATTTGAAAAATAGAGAATGAGAAATGTGATAAGTGACTATTTTGACTTTAATTTGGATAAACAATTTGTAGCAAATTGTAACAAAAAAGTGGGCTGTGAGATTTTCAGTGATTCATTTAAAATCAGAAATTTTCAAATCTCCAATTCTACAAATCTATATACATTTTTTGTCCGTTTAAAACTGACTGGACAGAATTAATGTAACTTTGTAAGTACTTACGTATCTGCCTGGCGTTACGCCTGCACTATAACTAAAATCAAAATGTTTAGTAGTTGTGAGGTTATGAGCAGTTTTATGCCAGATTATAAACTGCAAGTTTTTGACAGTGTACTGTTCATGCATCAAACTGTGGGCGCGTCTTAAATCGACCACTGAACAGAATTCATTAAACATTTGGCAGTAGTTAGATATCTGCCTGAAGTTTCACCTGCATCATAATGAAATAAAAATGTTAAGTAAAAGCGATGTTATAAACAGTTATGTGGCGGTTTTAATAATCTACTTTAAACTACTAATGCGCTACTTGCTCAATGTAAACAAACACCTGCACCAATAGATACAGTATTAGTTAGAAGAAGCTAAACTGAATATTTTTACTGGCAGAAATGTACGTGGGCTTCAACCTGAAATAATAATAATAATAATAATAATAATAATAATAATATCACTGATTACATTAAAGCTGATCAACTTGTTTTTAGCTTTAACCTTTTAACTCTTTCTTTTATTTCTGCACATTAAGGCATCAAATGTTTGTCAAGAAATTGGCGACATTTGATGACTTTCTCAAATAAACTTGGGAAATAAGTAAAGAAAAAGGATATGTCTGTGTAGTACCCAGTGGTGGAATTAACTATATATATTTATTTTTTTCTAGTGTTATTCTTATCAAACGTTTCACCAGAATAGTTAAACCACGTATACAGTGAAAGATGCGGATAAAATGTTTTAATTCTTTTTAATGTATTAATTAATGTATGTACTAATTTATTTCTACTACAACATTCATTATAAATAAAGAGTGAAAAGTAAAATCTTAAAAAACCTTTATGTGAATTTCTTCATTACGATTTCTCCCTTTTGCTTTACTGACACAGCGTAAACCTTCTGTACCCATCCGTGAATGTCAGAGAGCCTCCTTACATTTATGGAATTTGACAGACATCCAGAATGTTGTTTGTTTGTTAAGCCACACAGTGACCTATGAATCATTCAAGCATGAAAAAATCCATGAGCCATGAACCAGTGAGAAACAGATGCAGATGATGACAGATGATCAGGCCGGTGATTAGTATACTGTTGATGCTGAATACTGAGTGGTTGGAAAGGACGAGAGGGGAAATGAGGTCGCTGCTGAGGCTGTTACGTAAACAATCAATGTTTAAATTGTATCTTTAGGCACTTTGCAGGCTGTCGCAGAAAAATATTTGTAAAATATTTGTTTCCATTTCTTTAATTTAATCTACATCATTTAATTCAATAAAAAATGAAGACATGAGGGGGCTCAAGACTTTTGCACTGTAATGTATGTCGGTGCAGAACACGCATTGTATATTTGGGACAGAATGTTGATTTGCATCAAATACAGTATGTTGATGTCCTGTTCATTGAATGAATGCTTTACGGTCGCCTTTGTTATCAAAAGGTCACAAGGTCAGTGAAGTGAAGGGGTTTAAAATGAGGTGCTCTGGTCTCTATAGGCACATCACGGCCAATCAAATTCTGTCCATTACACCAATTATCAGTCCCGCAGGGACTTTGAGACCAAAATCAACACACAAACACAGATTAGGATTAGTGTTTGTGCTCACATTTACAGTGACACAAAGGTAAAGTGTTGTCTTATTGACCAAGACATGAGAAATAGAAGAGGATAGTAGCTGAGTCGATATCAGGTGTTAGACGTTATTAGAGCCGTGTGAGGAGTTACACAGGTTACCGTCTGAGTGAAATATGTGGAATTGATAAAAGTCAGGAAAGATATTGATAGTACTGGATGGATCACTTCTAAGATGGATCTTGACTAGGATTTTCCAGTAAGATCAAAAACAAGCAATAAACCAATGACCACTTCAACTGATGTCCGTGTGTTTAAAATACAGCATTTTTTAAATTCTTTTTTTATCACTTATGAACTAAAAGCAGATAAACTCTCTGTTTTTAACCTGTGAACATTACGCTCTCCAAAAAACATTATATCTGAGCAAATGAAAATATATTGAATATAGTTACATTTATCTGGACTTTATTAAAATAAGATTCTAACAAAACAAATATTATTATTAAGCTTATTTCTAGTCGAATGTTACTAAAATTGCAAGTGAATATTTCTGGTTTTATTGTCTGATAATTTTGCTAGTTTTAGGATTTTTTTTTTTTTAGGATTTTCTTGAATGAAGCAAAGTTATCTGCTAGGAAAACTAGAAACTTTTACTTGCAATTTTAGTAACATTTGATTAGGTTTGAACATTAATAATCTCAGGTTTGTTGTAAATGTATTTTAAGAAATTATACATAGTTTTGCCTAGATTAAAAAATATTTCACTTGCTAAGACGTTTTTTTTTTTTTGAGTCTGCATGTTACAGATGCTTTATAATTATGTGCAATTCATTATTTATTATTTAGTACTTAGCAAGGAATTATTTACAGCACATTATTTATGCTTTACAGGTGTTATTAAACTTTTGTTTCACGACAATGACCATTTTAAAGAGCTCTATACAAATAGAATTTAATTTAATTGATTTGTGGATTTGAGCTGTTGTGATACCAAAAAGCCCAACAATGTCTGTCATTTGATATGATAAAAAAAAAATCTAATTCATCAAAAAAAAAAAGTTAATTAATTACACTAGTTACATAAATCTGACTCACAAGGACAAGGTCAAGAGCCCAAAAAGTTTCCCTTCTCATTACGAATGTTGATTTGATCTTGATAAATTTCACACAATTCTTTGACTGACTTTATAAGCAGACAGCTGGTTGTGTTAAATTAAGCAGAACGAAGACCTCATAGTTCCTCCACTGCAATGTTCTGATCGCTGTGTTGAGTCTCCACACTATAAAATATTTCTCTGTCCCCTTTTGTGTAGCTCGCTAAAGTGCTGGAGTTAATCTCATCCAGACTGTCTGTCAGGACTCATAAACCTGGAGGAACAAGAGATGATCTCAATGCCATGCTGCGTTACATTTACTTCATATTACCAGATTTACAGAGTTGTTTCTGACTTTGTGATATTGTAGATGGTTAAATGAACTGACTAGCATAGCTAGATTATTAACTATCTACAGTTAGCTAGCAAGAGTCTTAATATAATTTGATAATTCAAGCCATCTGCATGGGGATTAATTAATTAGAATTGTAGTATCGTTTACTGATATTGTTCTGTTCCACAGTATTAGCTGATTTTTATGAAATTTAAGTAATATCAAAATTACAAAGAAGTTGTAATAAATTGTAATGAGTAATAAGTAAAAAAAAAAAAAAAAAAAGATGAAAAAAGCATTTAACATTAGCTAAAAACAAATAATAAACAGTGAAAAAAGGTAACTATTTCCACTTGCCTTTTGCATAGTGAAATTAACTGTAATTTTACTGTAATTTTTTATTTTATTCTGCAAAAGGCATGTGGAAATAGTTACCTTTTTTTTACCTTCTTCAAGGATAAAGTTACTTTTATCATTGAATTTAAAATGTAATAAATTTTTTAAAATATATGTATCCAAATAAAAATAATAAGAAAAGATCATTTTTATTGCACTTAAAATAAGACTTAAAAAAAAAATATATATATATATATATATATATATATATATATATATATATAGCCTATATATATATACTGTATGTATGTCTTTTTTTTTATTATTCATGCACGGAAACTTTAATTGTGTAAGTGGTAAAGTGCTCACCCTATCATCCGGAGATCGCGAGTTCGTTTCCCGTGTGTTGCTGTAACATCTTGCAGCTGGAGGTCTAAAGAGAGCTGATTGGCCGAGCTCTCTCAGAGGGGAGGGATAAGAGGTACTTCGTGCTCCCACATTAGTCACGGCTCTACAGCCAATCAGGGGCGTCTGTGAGCTCACGCCAGCGGAAGGAGCGTATAGCGCTGTCCTCCGAGTGTGTTACTCCGCCCCCAACGGTGCATGTGCGAGCAGCTCGAAAAGATGCGGTCGGGTAGCGTCACGTGGTTCAGAGGAAACACGTGATAGTCTTCGACCCTCCTGACTGAATGGCAGTAGTAGCCTTAATGTGGAGCCCCCTAGTGACGGGGAGGAATTGGACACGACTAAATTAGGGAGAAAATAGGGGGAAAATCCAAAAAAAAATAAAAAAATAAAAAACACCTGATTTTACAAGTTTTTATCATTACTACTACTAAAGGACTATGAACACGTTACGCTGCTCAAACCACTAACGGGAACATACCCTTTTTTCAGTCAGTAGGAATAATAAACAGGGCAAAAATATGTACAGTCAACACAATTGACAGCTGAATAAAATAATAAAAATAAGTAAATAATGCAATTCAGTAAAAAATAAATAAATAAACAGCATTTTGTGATGCACAATTGACTTTACAGACCTTTGAACTGTCTGGTTTCACCCAGATAAGGGTGGGATCAGTTTAGATTCTGGTTCCTCTTAAGGTTTCTTCCTCATGTCATCTCAGGGAGCTGTTCCTTGTCACCTTCACCTCTAACTTGTTCATTAGGAACAAATTTAAATCTATATCCAGATTTCTATAAACCTGTCTATCATGTCTATGGCATGTTACATTTCATTGTGTTCTTCATAACTAGATCAGTGTGTGTGTAATACAGTGTGACTCTCATATCCTCCTATTAATCTGAGCCATTACGTTCCTCCGCTGTGACCGTTTGTGCTCCAAACTGCCTTAAATCTGATTACCGTCCCCCGAGCAGCCGTGACCTGAGGACTCGCCTTTCAGCTACAACACTTCTTTTAACCTTGTTCTTCACTTCGGGCTAAAATGGTGCAATAATATCTTTTTCCGAACCTTGACAATGTCGACACGGATAATTCAAACAGCCTCGATTTTCTCTGGCGAAAATCATTATTATAATTTTAGATCTGCTAGTACATAAGTAACAATTTAGACCAAACCGTCATCCACTGTATTATATATAGCTGCGCGAATATGTGCAGAATAACAGAATGCAGTTAGGAGAGTTAAATCTCTTTTTATTTCTCTATACAGTATAATCTTCTTCATAGTACAGTACACTAATGCACTTATCCCAGTGTTTCACTAGTGCTTGGATACCATCAAGGTAGAAAGTTTTCTCAGCCATGATCAGACTGCATGTGTCACTTCTGAAACCCCGGCCTCCCAGGAACTCCTTGAATGCCTCAAACATGTGGAAATGGCTTGGAGTGAGGTTCCTATAATATGCAAGTGGTGTTGGTGTACAGTTCCCACAGACAGATGCGTCTTTTATGGAAACTGATGCCGAGTTATCCACTGATTTTCATTTTCATCAGATGTTCAAATCACTGAATGTTCACAGGAACGACTGCAGTGGGCTCAGAGTCACCTCGACCGGGATCATCCTTCACGGAAATATGACCTTCTTTAAAACATTTGCATCATTTTGTGCTTAATTTGGTTTTAAGCCATCACTCACCAGAACTTGTAAAGTTTAACTTGAAATCCCCCCACCCCCCTCTTATTAGATAGAATAAGTATAAATAAAACTAGTGTGGATATTTGGAAATTAATCAACGTACTGTATCAGGTAACAGTAACTTCACATAAGGCCATACTGTTTCATAATTGCGGTATGCAAGGCTTGGGTAAAACCTAACCTCTGTTACAAAGCTCAGAGGGGTGTGGTTATGGTGAGGGGCGGGGTTAACACTGGCAGGTTCAGT
>JAQMYJ010000037.1:4680430-4698401 GCA_030014305.1 Clarias laeviceps | reverse complement strand
TTTAATTGTGTTTGACTTTTGCCACCTGTGCTCACCATTATGCAACACAGGTGCATCACAATGACAATGTGTTGACACGATGTGTCTAAACAGGTGAAAAGTGCTTATGGTTTTGCCAAAAGAGTGACTGATTCAATAAGTGAGTTCAGGCAACTGAGAATTTGGTTCAGACAATAGGGTTTAGTGTTTCGCAATCGAGAAAAACTGTAAGTACTTAAAATATCAAATTTGTTCAGCTAACTTGAAAAGTGTCATTTCTACAAACTCATAAATACCAAAAAGTCCTAAATACTCATCAAGGTCTATTAATTTGAACTAATTGTAATTATTTAAGTTAACACTACTCAATATGTTTAATTACTTAGAGCATTAGGGTCTGTGAGTTTATTTCTCCTGACATAGACGCTAATAACGTGTTGATTTACTACAGTATGAAAAGAAATGTGGTCTGACACCTTTTTCACACTCGGTCCGCGTTCACGACTGCTTCTGTATGAGTGCAAATAATACTCAACTCAATACTCAACAAAATTGTGTGTGTGTGTGTGTGTGTGTGTGCGTGTGTGTGTGTTATGTGAAAGTTGATTTAATTTAGTTTAGACGCACACACATATGTATGTGTTTTACTCTACTGTATTATAATGCTTGCACGGCATCCAAACTAAATCAAACATAAATTAAAGTGAAGTGAGGTTTAATGTCTATTTATTTAATATTTTACTTCATTTACATGTCTTGTTGTTACATGCACAAATATGATTATAGTGTTGGAAATTGGTAATATTAGTAATCTTTTTGCATGGCTGGAACGTATTATCTGAATTTACATTATTTCCTATTGGAAAATGCGTTTTGCAATATGGAATTTCACCTCCGGAACGAATTCAATTATGCCGAGATGCAGCTGTAAATGATGAAACAGAATATTGCCGTTGGGTGATTTTGGAAGGAAGTCGGTAGTTAACAGCTTGTAACTGTTCACATTAAGTGACTAACAGAACTGATGAAGTTTGAGCAAAACACACACGACCGCTCAAAAGTTTTGAATCACTTTCTAACTCCAGGTCGTTCCTGATTTTTATTTCTTTCTACACTGTAAAACAACACTGAAGGTAACAGGCAATAGTGAGATGTGTATCTGCTCTGTCTTATGATGTGTAAATCCTTCAAAACGGCTCTAATCTGTGGTGCTGGTTGTTAATTTGTGATTTCTGAGGCTGGTGACCCTAAACGAACGTCTCCTCTGCAGCAGAGGTCAGTTTTGGTCTCACTTTCCTGGAATTTTCTTCATGAAAGACAGTTACATCATGGAGCTTGATGGGTTTTGTGAATGCACTCGACACAATACTGTTCTTGTAATAACTGTAACGGAAAGTCTCACCTCCGTGTTTTAAAATAACAACCGACTGTTGTTGCTGTTACCTTTATCATTATCATTATATAATTATATATGTGTTATTTTTATAGTTTTAAAATCTCCAGTATTGTTCTAGAATGTGGAAAATAAATAACACCCGGAAGCAAGAAACATTGAATTAGAGGCCGATGAATCCGCACGGCCCTGAGATCAGCTTCTCCAGCTGCCTCGTCTCCCAGGGCTGACCAAGGTATAGAGGAGAAAGTAAGAAGAAGAAGAAGAAGATTGGAGCCTCTAAATGGACATCAGAAGTAAAAAACAGTAAAAGGAAAAAAACTAATTGGCCTGTTATGGCGACGAGCATCACTAATCATAACACACAATACAGGATTTCTTTACGTCACACCTCCTGTCAGATTAAAAACCATTCAGTTTAATTAACAAAGAAAAAAGCAAAAATGAATAGTACTTCTTAAAAAAGTCAAAGGTATCATTTTGGGATGACTCCTCTTACACTGACACATATTCCATGTATTTTTCTCATGTGACTTTAGATGGAGATTAAAGAAGAGATGCAAAAAGGATAACAAGAGAGAAGGAAAAAAAGCAAGTGAGAAGTTGGGTAATGAAAGGAAGAAAGGAAAAGAAAAAAGAAGAGAATATGAAAAAGTAGCAAAGATCAACCAAAAAACATGAGAACAAAACTGGTAGAAGGACAGAAGAGGAGGGAAAAAACAGAAGGAAAGTAAAAAAGAATGAGGAGCTAAAATCAGAGATACAGGATGTAGTGAGATGAGAATGAAAAGGAGGGGAAAATAAGGACGAGGAGAATAATTATAAGGGGGTGTAGTAGTTGGTGCGTAGTTGTTTTGCACCTCCAGGGTCAGGGTTTGATTCCCACCTCGGGGTCTGTGTGCATGGAGTTTGTATGTTCTCCCTGTGTTTGGTGGGTTTCCTCTGGGTTCTCTAGTTTTAAAAAATGAAAAAAGTAAACAAAGTATATATTGAAAAAATAGAAGAAAGAAGTAGAGAATAAACTGTGGGAAAAGGTGGAGTTTAAAGAAGAAGAGAAAGAAAGAAGACGTGTAAACGTGGCGAAGAATATAAAAAAGAGAATAAAGAAGCGGAAAGGAGAATAAAGGAGAATTCTAAAGCAGAGGAAAACAAAAGAAGAAGAAGAGGATGAAGAAGAGGAGAATAAAGACGTGTTTGTTGTCTGTGAAGTAACTGAGTAAAGTAGAGAGAGAGAGAGAGAGAGAGAGAGTGAGAGAGAGTGAGGGTGAGAGAGAAAGAGAGAGGGGAGAATAATTGGGGGAAAAGAGAAGGAATAAAATCTCTCTCTCTCTCTCTCTCTCTCTCTCTCTCGCTCCGGCGGGTGGATGGTGATGCGGTGTGTTGACGGAGGTGTGTAATTAGGGTGAAAGGCATTAAAGTGAATATGCAGTGTGTGATAAATGAGTTTAATAAAGGAGCCGTGAATCCCTTTAACAGAGACAAATCCCCCGTCTGCTGATAAAACTGCCCCGACACTGTGCTAACTCTTCCTCTCCTCCTCCTCCTCCGCCCCGACACCATCCCTCACTTCCTCTACTTATTCAATGTGTGTGTGTGTGTGTGTGTGTGTGTGTGTGTGTTGTTCTGCTATAATGCTTATACACAAACAAACTCAATGGTTCAGTCTGCTGTACTAAATGCTAACCTGCTGACTTTTCTGTTTGCTCTTTATGTGTGTGTGTGTGTGTGTGTGTGTGTGTGTGTGTGTGTGTGTGTCTCACTGGATGTAATCGGTCAAACACTTTAAAGACCTGACCCACAGGAACCGGCCAAATTGGACACAGAGGAAACTCCCAGGACAATTTGGAGGAGCTGCTGAGTGTCGGTGTAAAAACCCACAATCATCAGAGAGGAGGAGGAGAGGAGAGGAGGAGAGAAGAGGAGAGAGGAAGAGGAGGAGAGGAGGAGGCGGAGGAGGATGAGGAGAAGAGGAGGAGAGGAGGAAAGGAGGAGGAGAGAGAGGAGAGAGGAGAGGAGAGGAGGAGAGGAGGAGGAGAGAGAGGAGAGGAGAGGAGGAGAGAGAGGAGAGAGGAGAGAGGAGAGGAGGAGGAGAGGAGAGAGGAGGAGAGAAGAGAAGAGAGAGGAGTGGAGGAGAGGAGAGAGGTGGAGAAGAGAGGAGTGGTTCGCTCCGTGTGTCAGTGTGATGTAATAACCCTCGACTGTGAAGTCAGCGTCGCAAGGTTTCTGCTCATGACCCCCACAGTGAGCCACGACTTGGCACTTTTTCAACATTGTTCAAATGTCTGAAACGTAGTGAAAAGGAAAGGTAGTGAGAAAGAGAAGAAACAAATAAAGAAAAGAAAAAGGGGAAAGAAGGTCAGAATAAATAAGTAAGTGATAGAAAAAATACAGACCTGCTGTTTCCTGAGAAATGTGCTCGAGCTTTCTGATTCTCAAAAGGAAAAAGGAAAGAATTTAATGTCAAATAGAGACAAAATAAGAAAAAGGAAATATTAAGAGAAGAGGGGACGACTGGGACGAGATAAACATAAAGGTAAAGATGAAAGAAAGTAACAGAAAACAATGTGAGAAGAGTAAAAGAAACTGGAACACAGAAATAAAACAACGGAAGCGTTAACTAGAAGAAAATGAAAGAAAATATATGATGAAAGATGAATAGAAAAGTAAAGAAAAGAAAATTTTGGTCAAGAAAAAGAAATTCAATTACAAAGGAATAAATAAAGAGTAAAGTAACTGAAAGAAAGAACAAAGTAAGAGGAAGGGAAAATAAGATTTATAATGTCATAGTCAATTAAAGGAATTTTGAATTGTAAGGAAGTTGAATTCAAGGGGAAAGACGTTAATGGCAAAGAAAAAGAAAGAGATGAAAGGAGGAATGGTGAGAGGAAGAAAAAGAGGAAGAAATCATCAAATGAAAGAAATTCAAACGCTAAGAACATTAAGATGAAAGTAGGAAAAAAACAGAAGATATATTATTATTATAGTTGTTTTATTATTATTATTATTATCACTTCATCTATTGTTAATTATTTTGAATGTAATAATCAAATTACTATTTGAATGGAAAGGAAACTTATGGAAGTAAAAGGTGAGAGAAGGAGAGAAAAGGAAATGTAAGAGAAATTGAAAATAATTGGGATAGAAAATAAAGTCTATAACTAAAACTAAATTAAAGACGAAGTTAAAAACGAGATTAAATGAGAGGATAAAAGGATTATTTTTTCTAATCAAAGAATGATTAGAAAAAATAAACTTTACAAAGGGCAAAAAGAAGAGAATAAAGATATGGATGAAAAGGAAAATTTTAACTCAAAGGAAAGGAAAGGAAATGTAGCAAGTAGAAAGAAAGAAGAAAAGAAAGAAAGAAAGAAATAAAGAAAGGAAAAGTAAAGGAAAAGAAGAGACAGGGAAGGAAGGGAACCATGGCAGCTAGGAAAGGAAAAAAATGTTAGAAAGACAAGAAAAGAAAAAGGGAAGAAAGGACAAGAATAGAAAATGTAAAGTAGAGGAAGGAATGAGATGAGAATCAGCCTAACAGGAAGAAATGTCAGAAGAGGACGAGGCGCTCAGACAGAGGCAGAAGGCAGAGGAAGTGTGTGTACAGAAGGCCGGCGTGTTTGCGGGTGTACACTGGGACTTCTGCTCCTCACAGTGAAGAACACGAGACCAGCTTGTCGTTATTCAGCTGCAGCAGCTCCATCAAAGCGGCGGGTCTCTCGCCCGGAGAACGAGCGCGGGCCTCCGTTCAGCGTGACACGGAGTGACAGCTCTCTGCCTCGGCCTCCGGCCCGCCTCCGGCCAATTAAACACCCGCGAGACTGTGTCGCACGTGTATCCGTGAGTGTGTGCGCGTCTCTCTGTCTGTCTGTGTCTCGCAGGTGTTTCGCTCGGACGTGAGTGATTGACAGGACGGGCTCTCGCTCTCCTCGTCCCCTCCATCCAAAGAGAATAAAAGATGAGGGTAAGATTCATTTTACAACATAATATATGTGACCTCGTGCTCATTAAATGATTTGTTAAGTCGGGAATTTTTATCACTTCTCATTCCGCGGACGTGAAGTCACTGTATTAACGTGTCAAACCCCCTCACGTCTCCGGGACGTGGGCTCGAGGGCGACGCGCCGCATAGTATAGCTGTTTGATAATGTACTTATTCCATAATGTATTTCTTCAGGATCACATTTCGGAACGAGGTACGAAGGTCATGGCGAGGTGAGTGCAAAAGTTTGTGAACCCCTCGGTCCCTCAGTGGAAAGAAAAGACAATGATGTATTTCACAGTTTTGTCCCAAACAGAATCCTGTACTCACCTGAAGTGATGTTTTTTTTTTTTTTTTTTTCGAACCGACAACCTGTTAGAATATCCTACTTATTACAGCTCAAGAGTCCTTAGGTTATACGAGCTCCACTGAATGTGTGTAATGCTGCTATAGTAAGTGCTTTATCGTCATCAGGGTGAAGGCGAATCTCGAGTGTGAGTGTGAAGTGGGAACACTGCCTGCATGAAGCACTGTATGTTAAAAGGCACTCACTCATACCATGTACAGAACACACAGACGGTCTGAGAGACACGCTGGCAGTGTCTCACCGGGGCGTCCACATGTTCCACTGGTGTCTGTGTGGGTTTCTTACAGGTTCTCCAGTTTCCTTGTATGTACCATAAATATGACAGTAAGCGGATTGGCTACTCTAAATTCTCCCTAGGTGTGAATGTGTGTGTGTGTGTGTGTGTGTGTGAGTGTGGTGTGTCGGACAGGTTGCATTTCCGCCTCATGCCCAGTGTTATTTTGGATGAACCATAACTCTAAGTGGCATAAAGTTAAGTGTAAATTATTATTATTATTATTATTATTATTATTATTATGTGTGTGGAGTTTGCATGTTCTCCCCATACTTGGTTGGTTTCCTCCGGGTACTCCGGTTTCCTCCCACAGTCCAAAGACATGCAGATTTGGCTAATGTGTGTGTGTGTGTGTGTGTGTGTGTGTGCTACCTCATTCCCAAAGACTCCAGGCTTCTCTTATATTGACACTTTACAAGATAAGCGCTGTAAAAAATTAACATTATTATTATTATTATTATTATTATTGTAAAAAATTTACATTATTATTATTATTATTATTATTATTATACACAGAGCGTTTACACTTTAGCGTTTCTTTAACATCGTCGCTCTCATCATGTCGTCGTCCTGCTTCCTGTCGGGTCACAGCGTCATTAATTCTGTCACACACAGCACAGCTACAGGAGTGTGTTTGGTTATCTGTAGGCCATCATCTCTTCGCGGCCTGGTTAAATAATGACACGCAGTCGGAGACGTCTGTTTCTGCGTGTTCGTCATCGTCGCCGTAATTAACCTTGTTCGCAGAAAGGTTGCCCGCGTGAGTTATTGCGCTTTTGTTATTTCGGAAGGAAATCTCTCTCTTTCTCTCTTTCTCTCCATCTCTCCTTCTCTCTCTCTCTTTCTATCTCGGATGAAATATTGCCAGAGACGTAATTTTTATGCGGAAGCAGCTCAGTGAGGGATATTATTTAAATTACCTCTCCTTGGGCTAAATCCTACTGAAATATTTCCACTTTGATTTATCTCGCAGTCATATTGAGAGAATGAAGCGAGGACCCCTTTTTTATTATTACGCAGAGAAAAATGTTCTTTCTGGGGAATAAAATGAGTCCGACTGAATATAATCTGTCTGTGGACTCCGGCCTGTCCATCTGACAATTACAGACGGGACATTTATAGGCATCGAAGCAAACTTATGCACAACATAAAACCTTGTCTGAGTGCACATTCGGACCTGATCGCGAATAAACGCCAAATTACATTAATATAAACACCTGGATACACATCTGGATTATCACCTTCATGAACAAGCCAAGCACACCTTAAATTCATATTTTACAATCCAAACCTAATAAACATCTGTCAAAAATATTAAATATATATATACTGCAGTATCTATCGCCTCATCATCTGATTTATTGATCTAGTTTTGTTTCATGAGCCAATAAAATCCAAAGCAAACATTGATGCAGTTTGTGAAAACTCAATTTCCCATCATGCCATTTTAACAGGGAGCCATAAAGCAGAGGCGACATTCCTGACCTTTTACGCTGCCAGACTCGATCTCCTCCTCCTTCACATCACATCTCTCGGTTCAGTCAGTAAAATATCTTCACTGGGTTTTATGTCGCATTTATAAACTTATCTTGGGTTTATACACTCATAAGTCCTGTCTTTTACATCCAGTAGTTTCTTTCCTCTCGTCACCCGTTGTTCTCATTGTTTCACTAAACCATCGCTGCTACTGTAATTCTTTACAAACTTTAAAAACAAAAAGTAAATGAAAACAAAAACTACAAATATGGCATTCAAACAATAAACATATTAAACCTTCGTTGTCTTTTTTAAAATATAAATAAATACATTTTCACTCTTGCTCACCGTCTATAGCTTTATCCTGAGTACAGGGCTAATCCATCGCAGGGCGCACACACACTACTGGAAAGTTTTAGAAAGTCAATTAATTAATTTGGTCTGCGGAAGGAAACCGGAGTACTCGGTGGAAACCCACCAAGCACGGGGAGAACACGCAAACTCGAACACGGAACCTGGAGGTGCACGGCGACAGCGCTAACCACTCAGCAACCGTGCTGCCCATAATTTTTTCATTAAACCGAAAATTTTTTTTATTCAATTTTTTTTTCATTTTCAGGTACAATATATTACTTGTTGATTGAATTCATTTAAAAAATAGACAAACTTTATATAAATTTTATATGAATGCAGAAAAGAAAAAAAGAAAAAATTAAAACACAAACAATCTGCATTTTGTATTTTTTATATAAAAATATTCACATGAAATTGTTTTTTTATGAACCCTCCCACTATCCTTTGAAGTCTCTGCCTGGTGTGTGACATCCGGCTATGGAAGTCCCTGAACCTCAGTAACATCATGTGTGTAAAAAAAAAAAAAAGAGTTTCATGTGTGTAAAATACTTTTGTTTGTCACTAGTTATACTTTATATTGGGCATTAAATGCATTAATGCATTTAATTCATGTCATGTAATCAATGTAAATTTCCTAGATTGCACATTTAAAGAGAGTAAAGTTTTTTGGTTTGATTCCCAGCAGTGCCGGTCCCAAGTCCAGATAAAAAGGGAGTGTTGTGTCAGGAAGGGCATCCGGCACGACCCCTTGCCAGGAGCAACCGAAAGACTAACAACAACAACATTGAAATTTGGGTTTGTTCCCTGCACCGTCTACTGTGCGGGTGACGTCATGCTGCTGATGTGAACTTTTTAGAACTTTCTGGTCCCTTTACATAACTTTAATACTTTTCCATGCAAATTTGCTGAGTATTTTTTTGTATTGTTAACAATAATAATAATAATAATATTTTCCTTAGACAGGCCAAGCTATGTTTTAATTTATATTTTTTACATAGATTTTATTAGAATTAAAATGATAAATATTTGAATTCTTTCTGTGTGGCCCAGTACCAAATCATCCAGGGCCCGGTACCGGTTCGAGGCCCAGTGCTTGTGGACTACTGCATTAAATGTAGTTTATCCAGCGTGGCGTGAAACGGGGTTTCCCCACTCATGGAATGTCCCTGCCTCGTCCAATCGCAAGCTAATAAATCATTTTACTGGAACTAACTGTTGCATAAAAAATAAAAGACGCTGCAAATCAATACAATGGCTGTTTCTGGCCAAGAAGAAAAAAAAAAACACAACAATCTGTCCATAAAAGCCCAAATCCTTTACTGTTAATGAACACTTAATACACTTCTTGTACATTTAGTATAGAAGCCTCTGGAATGTTACTTTACTCAATATTCTTCTTGCTTTTCTTGAGATGTGTTTCTCAGTTGCTTGTCACTGATATACAAACCAACATTTACCTCTGCTGCAGAGGAGAAGTTCATTTAGAGTCACCAGCCTCAGAAATCACCAATTAACAACCAGCACCTCAGATTAGAGCCGTAATGAAGGATTTACAGAGCAGAAGTAGCAGATACATCTCAATATCAACTGTTCAAAGGAGATTATTGTGTATTTTGGACAAACGCTTTGAGTATTGTTTAACAGTGTAAAAAAAAAAAATGAAAATCAGGAAAGACTGGCAGTGTGTGTATACTTTAAGAAATCAGATAGTGGTTCAGACAAAACGTTTAAAACAGTAATAAAAAAGTCACTAGGCAAGCTGTCTCAAAAGCAAGACACTAAATATAATAAAAAAGTCACTAAGTTGGTATATTTAAAGTTTAGATTTCCAAGTGAGCGGCACGATGGCTTAGCGGTTAGCTTAGCTTAGGGAGTTTGGTGGGTTTCATACGGGTTCTCCGGTTTCCTCTCAAAGTCAAAAGACATGAAGATTAGGCTAATCGGCGTTCCCAAATTGCCCATAGTGTGTGTGTGTGTGTGTGTGTGTGTGTGTGTCCAGGGTGTACCCCGTCTCGAGCCCTAAGTCTCCCGGGATAGGCTCCAGGCCCCCCGCGACCCTGTACACAGGATAGATGAGTGAGTTTCCAGGTGTTCACCAGACACCACTGTTTTTTTATTTCCCCTTGTTTCCTGGTGTAACTCTTTTTTTTTTTCAACTCTTTTCTAGAAATTAGAACACTTATCAATACACTTTCACAGTCTAAGTCTAGACTAAACCTAGGCCTTTTTTTCAACCAAACTCAGTCTAAGAAAGCCAGGTTAATCTTGATTTAGACTTTAATCTTCTACATAACTCTCTGGCACCTCAACCCTAAAACTAATTTCACTAATCCTGGCAAATTTGAGAAACTCACCTCAACATATATATATTTTTTTAAATCTTTTTTTTAATGCTAGAAAGAAGTTAATGATCCTGTGCACGTATGAGTGTAACATTAGCCAGAGTGCCCGAGCACACAAAACGTGGGAATCACTAGTGATGACCAGATCACAGCCGAGTCTCACGGCGAAATGGATCAGCGCACAATCTGTCACTCATCATTAAGCATCACCTGACTGTCTTACATGCAGAAATGATTGAACGTGTCAGACAGAAACCCTGCCCTGCCCGTCGTCCCCACAATTAATGACAGCTCCGATCCTGCTGTAATTATCAACCCTTCAAATGCCTGATGGAGGAAAAATTGAAGCCTGAATATTTAATAATCCAAATCTCCTCTGCAGATTCGGGGAAGCGCGTGCTAATTTGGAGTCCTGAGGTCAAAACAGGGTCTCGAGAACCGACAGACAGAAAGTCGAGCGCATCATACGTACGTACGTACGGCTCAGAGCGTATTATTTGCTTCATTACAAAAATAGACTAATCTAATAATGCTAAACCCGCTGTGTGGTGTGCTTGGGTGGTAGGCAAATTAATGATTTTAACCATACTCGATATATTAGGCTTATTATACAGTAAATAAAGGATCAAATTTACTACAGCATGAGCAGAACTTTAAACATTACAGCTTCTACACATTGTACAGCAGTGTTTACAGATGTGTTTACAGATGTGTCTCTGCTGTATTACAATAGATGGAAAAGGGAGACTGCACAATTTAACAGTGGGAGAAAAGCATGAATATGGAAGAGAAATAAATCTCCAAATGTTAAGGTCCACTTTTCGTCCATGATGACTTGAACACATCTATGGACTGATGATACACAAATTGTGCATAATGGCATGAAATGAGCTGTTTGCTATAGTGAGATACTACACTGAGAGAAATGTAAATCTGTTAATGGAGATTAATTTAAATTACAGTAATTCTTTTTAAATAATCCATCTATACATCTATCTCTCCTTTATTTACGGCACAAAGCAAGTACACCCTGGATGTGATGCCAAGGCACAAGCTCACATCCTCGTCATGCATTAACTCAAGAACTAATCTGAAACGTCGGCCTCCCAGGAACTCCAAATACGTGGAAATGGCAATGTGACAATTCCTAGTCAAGTTCGTGTAATGTGTAAGTGGTGTTGGCGAATGAGTGTGTGTACAGTTCACACATATAGATGGGCAGGAATCAAACAACCCTCATATTTCCTTTAAACAACAATCAGATCTTCCTTCATTCTAACTATTAACTAATTATTCAGAAATAGCATTAAGAAATAGCATACAGTGAATTTAAAAGAAAAACAGTTCATTCTAAATCACCTGTTCACTGTTAAACTACTGAAAGGACACCCTGTAGCCAGAAAAAGATTTATAAATTAATTATATTCATTTAAATGTTTTTTTTATTTTTTATTTCCTTTTATTTAAATGGAACTGCAGCAATAGAAGTCTCTGTGTTTTTGTAGGTGTGGTGATGCTCTGAGCTGATTTGAACACACCTGCTTTAAGTCGTCCTATATCACGCTCCAGTATCTCATAAATAAATACTAGAGGGAAAAAAAAGAGAAAGAACTGAGACTTACTGCACCCTCACTGTCACTCCTCACTTGATGCGCGTTGGATTTGGCCCGAGGACAGCGACGCAACGTTCTAACGCAATTACACAGCAGCACACAGAGAACACACACACACACACAATAAAGACGTCACGGTGACAGAGTAAACAGCGCAGGTGAGTGTGTGACGATGCTCCAGAGAAGATTCGGGACATTAAAAAATATTTGTAAAAAGATGTTTATATTCAGAAATAAAAGTGTCACTGATGTGCATCAGGAGTTTGTGGGATTTGTGTGACAGTTTGAGTGTGTGATGTTAAACTTTTAAATGCAGTTTAAAAGTTTAACATCACACACTCAAACTGTCACACAAAGTGTGTTAATTTTTTTTTTTTAGCTACAATATCCTGCTTTTCCACAATGCATTATAATTATTTCATATCATTTCATAATATTGTTTTTGTAAAAGGTTTGAATTTTTGTTTTTTCTTATTTATTTTTTTCTTATTTTATTTTTATATTATTTCTTTTTTATTATTATATAATATTATTATTATTATTATTATTATTAGAATGTTAATGCTTTATGCAGGCAATAAATTCAAAGGTTTGTAAATAGTGTGTAAAAAGTGTATTTTTTCAGATGCTTTAAGGTAAAAAAAAAAATTGCTAAAGCCTTGATGGACTGAACTAAAGTGAAACACTGATTTTGCAGCAGTTTAATTCTTCATTAAGTATATCTTCAGTATAGATAGATCAACAGTTCTCAATGTGAAAAGTTGTTCCTAACACTGTAACATGACGTGTTTCGATGGTGACTAAGAGGACATGGAGAATAGTTTTCTTTAAAGCAGTGGTGGAAGGAGCACACAGTACACACTGACGAGCAAAAGCAGAAAACAAGATAAAGGCTTAAGTAAGAGTTCTATTACGTTACAAATAAGTGTTTCTTATTTCTACAACTTAGTAAAGTTGTGTGGAAATGTTTGA
Source organism: Clarias laeviceps (assembly GCA_030014305.1). Taxonomy (NCBI): domain Eukaryota; kingdom Metazoa; phylum Chordata; class Actinopteri; order Siluriformes; family Clariidae; genus Clarias; species Clarias laeviceps. Next base: position 4,685,652 of record JAQMYJ010000037.1, on the reverse strand, counting down.
CTAAGGCAACTAAAAGGTTCTTTCCGATTTATGAGTGTTCGAGTCAAACCAGGACTTTTGATTGTGCAGAATAACAGAACACAGTTATGAGAGTAAAAACTCTGTTTATTTCTTTATATATTTCTCTGCTACACTAATGCACTTATCACAGTGTTTTCTACCATCAAGGTAGACAGTTTTCTCAGTACTGCCTCCTTCATGTCTGTAACACTGGCCTCCCAGGAACTACTTTAATGTGGCCCAAACATGTGGAAATGGCTTGGAGCGAGGTCAGGGCTGTACGGGAGATGTGGTGATTACACCCAGCCGAGTTCCTGTAATGTGCAAGTGGTGTTGATGAATGATTGTGTGTACAGTTCACACAGACAGATGTGTCTCTTCTTCAAGCGTGTGACAAGTTATCTGTTGATTTTAAAGGATCAGGTGTTCAACTTGCTGAATGTTTACGAGAACAACTGCTGTGGGCTCTGAGCCACCTCAGCCCAGGATCATCACCTGCAAACGTGCAACCTTCTTTAAAGCGTTTGCACCAGCGAAATGTTTTACGGCGACTAACCATACTGTGTCATCGCCATACTGTGTCATCGCCATACTGTGTCATCGCCATACTGTATCATCGCCATACTGTGTCATCGCCATACTGTCATCGCCATACTGTGTCATCACCATACTGTCATCGCCATACTGTGTCATCGCCATACTGTGTCATCACCATACTGTATCATCGCCATACTGTGTCATCACCAGACTGTGTCATCGCCATACTGTCATCGCCATACTGTGTCATCGCCATACTGTCATCGCCATACTGTGTCATCGCCATACTGTCATCGCCATACTGTCATCGCCATACTGTGTCATCACCATACTGTGTCATTGCCATACTGTGTCATCACCATACTGTGTTGAAAGTCTTAAATGTCAATCGGTTTTTACCGTTCATAAGAAATTTCATCACAAATCCTGGTTTGACTTGAACGGCTCTTCTGCATATACCTGGTACTCCTACATCTACACTGTGAATACAACCTGTTTAACTTGTTACAGCTCTCACATATTTTTAGATTCAACCTGTTTTATTTAACTTTTCATATTAAATCTTCTGGAATGTATGAGTGTGGGTTAAACGTGCTATTCCAAAAACATGGTATACCTTTGACACACACACACACATGCACACACTTATCGAATAAGGAAATCTCCCTCAGTGTGCAAAGCAGACAAGAACAAATGTTCTTCATCAAATTAGAAAAGAGACTCTCATCCTAAATTACCCCTCTCTCTCTCTTTCTCTCCCTCTCTCTCTTTTTCTCTCTCTCTCTCTCTCTCTCTCTCTCTGATGTTCTCTAAATGAGCTTCTCAACTCCTCTTCTCACAGCAATTCAGTTTTACAGGGTCATTACAGGCCGATATGATAGGAGGGTTAAATATATTGGGGCAGGCGTTATGGGAAAATAATTAGTGCTAATGAATAATGCACTCATTCAGCTGATGAGCGATGAGCAGAACAGGAGTGAGGCGTCACAAAGGTTCCTGATGAATGAAATTAAAATATTTAAACACTACTTTATGATATTACCGGAGCCTCACCTCCGCTAATGTGGTGGCCATAAGTCACCTGGATCATTCGTCATTAAGGAGACACCCTCGGCCGTGCAAGGGCAAAAACTCACTTACTCTCTCTCTCTCTCTCTCTCTCTCTCTCTCTCTCATTCACACACACACACACACACACACTGGAAACTTTTCACAGTCAAATCCACCAGCTAGAACCATTTTAATTCTACCATTATTAAATACTAATAATTAAACCAAATTATATTTCTCAGACTAATCTGGAGTCCAGCATGTGGCTGAGGGAACCATCTGAGGGTTTCCTATTTTTATAGTTTATTTTATCTTATAATTAAAATTAATACATCTTTTTATCTACATAACTGTTTAAGCCTTGAATATGTATTAATTGAATAAATGATACATTTATTTCAGTGTAAAGTTTCATATGTGCTACATATGATAAATATGAATTTTACAGTTTTCCATTGCCTCGATCATATTGTACATTTCTGATTGGTTGGCATTTGTGCGTTATTTTCTTTTATACAACAGTTAGTTACAACTAAGTAATCTCCCAAGAGGCAAGAGGCATTTCATGAGTGCTAATATACAGTATAACAGCACTGGGACGTATAACTATATGCACCACTGATAAGGGTTAACCTCTGATCAAGAAACTACTTGCTGTGCGGAACAAAGGATTGTTCACCCGATATAATGCACTAGCTTTCCATTTTACTGTATTTGGAACAGTTTGTTAGCTGAGGTTATTCTAAAGTGGAATAAGTGGAAATATAAAGAGAACTTTTGGCTACACAGTACAGGTAAGAATTTAACACTACTTTCTCCCCTGGTAATGTTGATCCATCATTGCTATCCGTTATCACCCAAATGAGGATGGGTTCCCTGTTGAGTCCGGTTCCTCTCAAGGTTTCTTCCTATTGCCATCTAAGGGAGTGTTTTCTTGCCACCATCACCCTCAGCTTGCTCATCAGGGACTATCTGATCATTCTGATTTATACATATTTCTGCACAATTCCCTAATTTTTTTGATTCTGTAAAGTTGCTTTGTGACAATAACCATTGTTAAAAACACTATATACGTAAATAAAATTGAACTGAAACTGAAAAAGCAAGGAACCACATCGCTTTATAGCAAACTCATTAAAATGCTCGGGGGTCTGAGGCCTTTCTGAAGAAAGATCACTCTGAAAAATATTTATTTTTGGTAGAGGGACTGATGTGCCTAACATTTTTCAGCAGTTTTTCATGAATACATAAGACCTATTGACACCTGGCTCAGAAAACCGTCTACCGTTTGTGTACATATTTTTTTCTGGGTCGCTACAATATAATTTAATTTACAAAAACACTTGCAAAGGGGAAAAAATTTATGTTAAGATTGTCGATGATGCCTGACGACTTCTAAGGGTTAAAATTTTTGAAAATTCCAAGCCTTTTTTTTCACTTTTGTGTTTATTTAAAATTTTTCAATTGTCTTTTCAATCATTTTTATGTTGCAAATCACAGTCAGTGGGAATTTAGCAAAGCAAAAATTATAATGATTACTGTAGTGAAGGTTTTTGTTACAAGAGATACTGTAGATGTAACGTTCATGGAAGGAGTCTCCAACGTTAGTGCTTTATAACAGTTTGCTACAAGTGTCCTATAATTTCCAGTTTCTCAGTAAAAACAATAGCTACTTTCTGGAATGAGAGAGAGAGAGGGATAGAGGAGGTGTTGGCCGGATTCATTGTAACTCAGACCGAGACTGTTCATACATTAATACATTTTTATAATCTTTGGCAAGTCAGTCCTTTTATACAAAAATAATTCACTCAACACTCAATTAAACCAACAAAACTGAGAAAACCACAGCAACAGTCTTAATGTAATACTTAATTGTGGCATCACAGTGGTGTAGTGGTTAGCATTATCGCCTTGCACCTCTAGGGTCCGGGTTCGATTCCCAGCCAGGCTCGATTCCCGTCTCTGTGTGCATGGAGTTTGCATGTTCTCCCCGTGCTTGGTGGTTTCCTCCAGGTACTCCGGTTTGCTCCTACAGTCCAAAGACCTGCAGGTTTGGCTAACTGGCATTCCCAAAAAATTTCCTGTAGTGAGTGTGTGTATATAGGTGCATCTATATAAAGCGGTATAGATGATAGTGAGTGAGAGTTATTATTATTGTTGTCCTTGGGGTCAGCACATTTGATTATTCCACTCACTCACTCACTCATCTCCTATACCGCTTTATCCTGTATACAGGGTCACAGGGGGAATGGAGCTTATCCCAGGAGACTTAAGGCACAAGAAGGGGTACACCCTAGATGGGATGCCAATCTTTTGCAGGGCACACACACATACACACACACACACACACACACACACACACTTGCTCATTCACACACCATGGCCAATTTGGGAAAACCAATTAACCTAATCTGCATGTCTTTGGACTGTGGGAGAAAACCGGAGTACCCAAAGGAAACCCACCAAGTACGATGAGAACATGCAAACTCCATGCACACAAACCAGAGGTGGGAATCAAAGCTGGAACTTGGATGTGCGAGGCAACAGTGCTAACCACTAAGCTACCATGCTTATTGGCACAGGTTTTATACCGGATGCCTTCCAGGTGCAACATACTCAATTCTCAATTCTCCAGGCTTGGGACTGGCACTGATGATCAGTGGCTGGGTACTGTATATGGGCATAGGGTTAAGGAACTTACCCAAGGGCCCAACAGTGGCATCCCAGGATGGTGGGGCTCAAGCTCCCAAACCTGCGATCAGAGCCTCAACCACCTGAGCCCCCACTGCACTCTTAAGGTTGTATTTTAATATCCTACATACTGTATGTTCAGGGTCGGTTTGGCTGCAAAATCTTATTTTGTGTTGAGGAATTCTGTATCTCCATACTTCTAAACTGCTAAAGTAATGTTAGGAGTGTGTTGAATTTGTGTGTGTGTGTTGCCTAAGCACACCATGAGGACCAATAGCATTATTAGAAATAGACAGATCCACATCAATAGGTAAAGTGAGGGACATTATTAATGTCTGACCTTCCCTGTGCTCGATAATCCTCTGTACTGAACTCTTATTGAAAAAGGCTTCGTTTATTTATGAGATAAGCATCGCGTCCTGAATCATTCTCCTCTTTACAGCTGTGTTTTACACCCATCATCTGACATCCAACTGGCCGTGCGATAAATCCCACAGTTTACGGCCGTTTCCCAGCAAATTGCCTCCATAGAATCAATATGGCAGATGCAGCTGCTACAGGCCTGATAAATGACAAAGAGAGAGAGAGGACAAGTGAGACATAGGCATAGAGATAAAAACTGTAACCATGTCATACCTCCACACATATACGCTATATGGACAAAAGTATTTCACCAATGACATTGTATTCAAATACATATACTTCAATATGGAGTCAGTCCCACTTTTGCCGCTATAACAGCTTCCACTCTTCTTAGTCCACAAGATTTTGGAGTGTTTCTGTGGGAAATTGTGTCTATTCATTCTGTAGAGCATTTATGAGGTCAGGCACTGATGTTGGACGAGAATATATATAAATATATATATATATATATATATATATATATATTTTTTTTTTATAAAAAATAAATAATAACCCATATGTCATGATGTAATAACGTGACA
>JAQMYJ010000037.1:4632885-4650554 GCA_030014305.1 Clarias laeviceps | reverse complement strand
GGTGGGGGGAAAAAAAAAAAAAAAAAAAAAAAAAAAAAAGTATACTTAGAGGAGAATCAACCTTAATGCTGCATAAATCCCCCCAACACGAACACTCATTATGTTGATCTTTCCTTTGATCTCTTTTACTCGGATAAGCATCGTTAGAGATGTTCTTTGTAATTTAATTCAGACATTCACTCAACACTACTGCTGATACACAGGAGTCGAGGAATTCACAAGTGTGTGCAAGCTACAAAAACAACCAAATCGATTTCGGATCAAACCTGACTGTATGAAAAGTTTTATTTTGAAATGCAATGAGGTTCGAGTGATTACCCGTCGTGAAGAGGGGGGGCGGCGGCTGTGCGAGTGGAGGTCGGATGCCCGCAGCGACCAGGTGAAGCGGAGGCTGGGGGAGAAGAGGACGAGACGTGGAGACGATGGAGGGGACGGAGCCGGTCATGGAGTTTGGAGGAGCGTCCAGTGCTGGGAGAGGAGGAGGAGGACCTGAACACACACACACACACACACACACACACACACACACACACACAAAAATGCTTTATTTTTACTAAATGTTCAAGTAGATCACTAAAACAGTTCAGTCCTCATCCAAGCGTGATAAAACATTACCTGCGACGGGTGGAAGGCCGCCCGGTGCCAGCGGGGGCCGGAGGTTGACCGGAGGAGGCGGGAGTAGACCGGGAGGTGGAGGGAGACCCGGAGGGGGCGGACCCTCGCCGACAGGCAGTGTCGCGGGAGGGAAGGGGAGGATGCTGGGAAGGTTGACGTCCTCCACAACTACCGGATCGCTGCCATGGTCGAACGGACACATATCACCTCGCATACAGAAACCTTTCTCTGTGTGAGGGAGAAAATAAATAAATAAAAACTTCCTTCAGCCTCTTCATCACGTAATGTAGTAATTACTCGTTACCGTACACCTAACCTTGAATCAGACATACTCCTATGTGAACAAAAATAGAGTTCGCAGTCTAATACAGTGGAAAACGGCTCTAAGGCGCAAAAAAGAATCCGTTTGAGCGCGCAGTAAACACCGCTGTCCCTCCCTCCCGAGCTGAATTTAAACGAGGTCAGCTGACTCCGCTGGGTCAACCGGATTCCCCTCGCGATTTAAAGGCACGGTCTCGTATAATGTGGAACCAAAAGACGACATGGTCACATTTCACATGTGTGCGAGATTAAGAAGGTACTGTTTAAAAAGGCTTACATGCTGTTATGGTTTTTGGCCACACGATGGCAGTGTGGAGAAAGGGGACAGTTGCACCGCTCAGATTTAGCCAAGTGGATTGGGATGCTTTATTTTGTCCAACTTAAGAACAAATCTGACTTACAAACACTATTCCAAAGTGGAACTTGTTGAAAAGAGTAACAATTCACCAATCGGGCCAAAGATTAGAGAACGATTCAGTCAGACAACTCACTCAATCTCTCTCACCCTCAGTTCCTTGTTTACGGCATTCTGGTCAGTCACATGACTTAATACAGGGAGGGAGACCTAAACAAGCTAATTCATTTTACTTGGATCAGTATGATGTTATTTCCATGTTAAAAACCTGAGACTAAAACTCTCACTGCGCTCAAGCCGTATTTCAACTTTCTTTCCTGTACGTACTCAGAGGCTGGAATATAAACGCTTTGGTTGAAGAATTGTGTGACAGAATTCTGATCTCGATTCCCATGGAGGAAAAAAGAACCTGAGTCACATTTTAGTGAGAATTTATTGCAGCGTTTATCACATAAATAGATCTGACACGATTACAGTCAGAAAGTTTAAGAACTGCTTCCGAGAGGGGGGTGAGGACAGCACTTACTGGTTGAATTGACATTGTGAAGTTATTCATACCAATAAGACTTTGCATGCGATAAAAATTTAGTTCCTGTTAGGCGATAAAATATAGTTCCTGTTAGGTGATAGGCGAATCTAAAAAACAAAAATTAAAATCTTGTTGCATACGGTCTCTTGGTTCTTGTATATGTACTGTAGATAGTCTAGGTCGTCTTTTATGTCGATATCTTCAACTCAATCTTAAAATATAAGAAGAACAAAAAAGCAAAACAAGAGTTCAAGAAAACCAATTAGACCCGAGACGTGCTTCTCTTTCTGCACAGACCTGAACAGACTGGATATGATGTGGTCAGTGACATCTGTCCAATTCCTCTATTTAATGGGAAAGACACAGAAAATACTGAGGATGGTGCAGACTGATCTTTAATCTCACCTGGATGTGAAAAAAAATCTCACCTCTCAAGTCATGGGAAAAAAGTAAATAAATAAATAACACAATTAGACGGATCCCTTAGACCTGTTACGCTCCTTCTTACCGTCGTAGTCACGGCAACGCTTGCGTGAAGGGGGCGGAGCCGCTCTGCCGTACGGTGGGACGTGGTCTTGGTGGAATTCGGACCAGCTCTCTGTGGTGCTGTTGCCGTGGTGAGTGGGAGCAATGACTGTGATGGTGCTGTTGAGGGCGGGCACCATGAAGTGGGAGGTGCTAGGAGCGGAGGCAAGGGGCGGGGGGACGTAGGCCTCAGTGGCGCCGCCCTCTGGCCGCTCGTGATCATATTTCGGTTTTCCAGATTCTCTCTCTGTGGAATGAAAATAAATAAATAAATAAAAAAGTCGTCTCACGTACAAAATGTCAGTTTATGTAGTTTATGTAGAGGCGTGGCCTCTGCTTTAGTCAGTAAACATAAACCTATCGATACAGAGGTATGGTGTTAGTGTGTGCCAACCTCGACTCCTAGATCTGGAGCGGCTGCGAGAGCGCGTCCTGCTGCGCTCCCTCTCTCTCTCGCGCTCTCGGTCTCGTTCGCGCTCTCGGTCACGATCGCGCAGTCTGTCTTTGCTCCAGCTGCGACTCCGGCTACGGCTGTAGCTCCGCCCCCTGCGCCGATTGTAGCGCTCACGATACGAGTCACGTCTGGGCGGAGGACGCTCGTACTCTCGCTTTCTGGACCGATCGTCTTTCTTACGCTCGTCACTCCTCCTGTGAAACGGGAGATCAACCGGCGAGTGATTTATTTATATAATATTTATAATCATGGAATCGTGTGTGTGTTTTGTTTGTATTAGGGTTTATTAAACAGACACATATTAAACATTCAACCAAAATAATAAGTTATAGATATAATGTAAGGTATTTAAAAGGTAATAAAAATAAAATAAAAAATCTATTGAATAAATAAATAATTCACATTATAAGATGGTCTTGAGTTTTTTAGATGCACTTTTGTTAGAATTCTGGGTTCTTCTTGAAGAATAAGTTCTTAAAGTTTGTTCTGGTAGAAATCATTGTCTCACGGCATTAAAACATGAGCAGGTCAAAAGTAAACGCGTTATACTCAGATTAGTGCTACAGTGCAGACATTTTGGAGCTTCCTCGCCCTTCAATAAATACTCACGGGTCAAACTCATATGGCCGATACGGCAACTCGTATATATGACTTGGTCGTGTCTGGATCTGAAAGATCTTTTTCTCACCACTGGGTTTATCTCAAATAATTTGTTGTTTTGACATTCGTCCCATTTATTTAATATTTACTGATTGAGGTCCGTGAGTCGAATTTGACATTCTCTAATTTTTTCTGTAAGGGCTTGTTTTGCTACCATGTCAGCTTGTTCATTTGAATCGTGTCCGTGAGTGTGTGTGTGCGTGTGTTCACCTGCTGTCTCGACTGTAACGTGAGCTGCTCTGAGGGCTGTGGTTCAGTCTCCTGGAAAACTTCTTCTCCCGATCATCTTCCCTACTCAGCTGCTGCAAAGACGTAAAATGGTAAATCATACAAACACACACACAATATATAAATGTGTGTACACACACACACACACACACACACACACACACACACCTACCTCTCTCACCTCCTCCTTCTTCTGTTCGTCTTTGTCGGAGCGCATGTGGCCCTCGGTCCTGCCCGCGGAGCTCAGCGTCTCAGCCTGAGGTAGGTAGCTCTTTGTGTTCACAGCTTCAAAAAGCTTATCCACAAACATCTGAGTCTCTGCACAGATACGAGAGAGGCGAGTCAGAAGCACACAGCGATCACTAAAGCGTTTCATCGCACAAAAAAACGAAATAAATAAAATACTGAGGAAATGTCTCACTCACCCTTCTGGAGAAATACATCCAACTGGTCTATGCACAGCGCCCTCAGCTCCTTCTCCGACTTGTCCTTCTTCACCAAAGCCACCACGTATTTCGCGAGCGCAGACGGGTCTGCATCACATCTGCACGAGGGACGGCAAAGCAGACGAGTTTTTTTTTATTTTTTTTTTATACATACATACATACATACATACACATATATATATATATATATATATATAAATAAAAACTAAAACAGTCCAATTAACAAGTTTGAAAATAAAGCTCAGTTATATTAAAGCGTCTGTTGGCTGCTTTCCCGTCTCCCCGGTCACTGCTGTGCAGGTGTGAACATGTTACATCAGATCATATATAATCGAGCAAAAAATAAAATGCCCCACTTGTGATTTGCATAAAAGAAGAGCAGCGTGCAGTGATTTATTTTTTTTTGGTGGTCTGAATGTGTACCAGGTGCAGGAACAACTCACAGAAGAGCGTAAACAGAAGAGTTTGGATATCTGTGAACAAAATGTGGACTGAAAGTAAACCGTAGAGTATGGAACGGAGTCATCCGCAATCGCAGACCGAGAAAAAGTTCAAAAGTCAAAACCATCAGCTGGAAAATTCATCAACGCCTAGTTTCCTGGGATTCTCAAAAATCAACAACGCCCGTTACAGTGAGACACTTATTGAAGACTAAACTTCGGATTAAAACACAGAGGACTGATATCCAAGGGAAGGGGCCCAACAACGACGAAGATTCTGATGAAGTGAAGACAGCGGTGCATTCGTGGCTCGCAGCTCAGCCTAAAAAATTTTTTAATAATGGAGTACAAAAGCATGTTGACAGATCGATAAAGTGTATTGAAAAACAAGGAGATCATGTCGAAAAAATTATTTATCTTTTCTAAAAACTGTATTTAAATAAATTCTACCCTTATATATATTTACACACACAACAAAACTTTTAAAATGAATGCAAAGATATTTACTGTAATATCTGACTTTTGACAAATCAAGCACTGAATAAATTAAAGGTTAAAAAATATTTAATTCAAATGCACCGATGGATCGGACGGTTTTCAGCTTGATCGCCCACGATCAGTCTCAGATCCGTCTGACTCGGTGCGAGTCATGCAAGAGTGAGATACGCAAGCACAAGTCGCAAGTCTCAAAGGAAACACCTGAGAGCATTCGCTCTGCCTGGTTGGTCTCAGTGTCGCCTCAATTGGATTTTATTCAAACTCAAACCATCTGCTCATTTATAAACTATTACACTGAGCCCTCGGTCATGTTACCGAGCACGACATTCAGAAAGGTTCAGGAAGCAGCGTGAAAAATTTGCATATTAAATAAAGTTTATTCCTTTTTTTTGTTTGTTTGTTTTTAAAGAACTTGTTTTAGAGCAATCGGTTGTGCTACATAAATTGTATTTAATGGAATAATTGTCTTAATCATTTCTTAAACATTTCAATCGATATTAAAATTAAACAGTTGCTGTGATTCTTTAAGGTTATAAACATAACGCTATGAATAAGTTAAAAATGTGTTTGAATCAAACTGGGATTAAGCCTAAGTATATAGATATCCAGATACGTTCGAGTCAAACTGAGATTAAGCCCAAGTATTTTGTATATACTGCCTATAAATTTTTTTATAAAATTAAGGGAACACTTCAAGTATATATAGAACGAGGGCGATGAAGTGCCCACTTAATTTTATTTTATTAATTTAAACAGTATATAATACACACTTCAGAAATGCGAGTCATTAAAAATTAAATCATTTAATAACTCATCTTTTTAGTCTGTATATTTTTACCATTTTATCATTCATTTGACAAACCTGCATTAAATTCAAAACAATATTCATATTTAAAAAATTTTTTATTATAAATATATTTTTGTTAATTTAAAAGTTAATTATATTTTTGCTTCATATAAAAATAAAAAATAAAAATCACAAGAATATTTGTATCTGGTTTTTAACCAGTTACTAATAAACATGTTTTTAATAAAAAAAAATAAAATCCACTGAACTTAATCCTTATTATTATTTTTTAAATAGTGGAAGTACATGTTAACTGATGATTACATTTGTTAAATTAGATATAAAAAAATAGAATAAAATATGCACGCATTTTAATTATTATTATTAACAGAATCCTTCGTCTAGATCTTCACAACAGTTTAGTTTTAGACTCCAGACTTTATCTAAACAGAGGTTTGAATAATCACTGCTGATTGAAACTAAACACAAATCCATGCTCCTTACTGAACACATCTGCAGGTTATTATGCTAAGCTAACAGGCTAACTGATACACTTACATTGGTTCCAGGGTTTTAGAGAGCCACGTCTTCAAGGCATCGAGGTTTTCAATCATCATTTTTCCAAAAAAAGTAAAAATGAAACCAAACACAGACAAACTCCTTTAAACAGCGCAGCCAGAAGTGCTGAAGGTGAGAAAAGTGCTAAGCTAACTACACACCAGGCCCAGGGATAAGGCTAACGGTAAAGCTAAGGCTAACGCCAAAACTACGCGCAGGTCTCATGAATTACTGCAAACATCTCGTTTTCATCAGCAGGGCAGGCGGATAAAGCAGGGTATTTCACACTAACATCCGCCCCGATGAGGAATTAGAGTTGATAACTTTGACGGGGAAACGTCTAAAGAACATTCACAGCGACTTTTCTCGATTTTTTCCTCAGTTTCTACAAATGGCGTGTTTACTCACGTTCTGAACTATCGCGAGAATAAGCGCTCCGATCGCTCTCGTGGGAAGATCTCGCGAGAATACGGGGAAGCGTGGCGCGCTAAGGGACTAGTGTGTCTGAGGGATTCATTCATTCATCTATCCATGAATTCAATCATTCATTTATCCACACATTCATTCATGTAATAATCCATGCATTGATTTAATCATCCATCCAGTCATTCAATTATTCATACATTCATCAGTTCATTTAATAATTCATCCATCCATTAAAGTAATCATCCATCCATTTAATAATTCATCCATCCATCCATGAATTCAATTATTCAATCATCCACACATTCTTTAATGCAATAATCCGTTGATTCCTTAATCACCCATCCATTCATTAATGCAATCATCCATCTATTTTTTCAATCCATCCATTCATTTAATCAAATATCCATTCATCCAATCATTTAATCATCCATCCATCTGATTATCCATCCATCCATTCATTCATTTAATCATCCATCCGTCCATTTATTCATTCATTTAATCATCCATCCATCCATTCATTCATTCATGTTCTGAAATATCATGAGAATAAGTACTCTCATTGGTAGATTTAACATGAAAACAAGGCAGCGTGGATAGTACCTAAGGGGCTAGTGTGTCTGAGGGATTAATTAATTCATTTATCCATCCATCCATAGGGCGGTGGTGGCTCAGTGTGTTGGGCTCTGAGTTACTGGTCGGGCCCTTAAACAAGGCCCTTAACCCTGTCTGGTCCAGGGGTGGCGTATAATGGTTGATCCCAGTATTTTACTGTGCGGTAATCTATATGAGATTAATAAAGTCTGAACTGAACTTATCGATTTAATCATTCATCCACTAGATACACTATCTGCCCAAAAGTTTGTGCACACCCATATATTAAACATTCCATTTCAGATTTATTTCAACAAATCCATTATAATATGTTTCACTCTTCTGGGAAGGCTTTCTAGTAGAATTTGGAGCCTGGCTATAAACATTTGTGATTATTCAAGAACATGAATGAGATCAGGCAAGTCAGGAAGCTTGGTGGTGGGGTGGTGGTGGGGGGGGGGGTTGCAGTTTGTGACTCCCCCACTGCCTCTCGACTACATGCTGATATGATAGTGTCAGAGTTGGAGTTTGTCTTTGTTTCACTCCACCTAAAGAGAGTGACGTGGCGATGTATTTTACCTCAGATATACACTACTAAAGTGATCAGACTTGCTTTTGTTTCCTGAGTGAATACAAAATGCAGTATTTAAATGATGATTTAATTTATCAACGGAGAAAACCTGTTTAAACCTACCTGGCACTATGTGAAATGTAATTGGCCCTAAACTCAACTCACTCATCGTCTATACCGCTTTATCCTGTATTTAGGGACCTGGAGCCTATACCAGGAGACTTGGGGCACAAGGCGGGGTACAGCCTGGACAGGATGCCAATCCATCGCAGGGCACACACACATACACCCACTACGGGCAATTTGGGAACACCAATTAGCCTAATCTGCAGATCTTTGGACTGTGGGAGGAAACCCACGAAGCACATGGAGAACTTGCAAATCCCATTGTCCTGAACAACGAAATATATTTAAATTGTATGATTAATACAATGTGCATTTGTTATCATTTTAATGAGTGTGTACTATATTTCCACTGAGAGCGAGATAAAGCGAAGCTTCTGGTTGGCCGCCTGCTGCAAAACCCTTATGATGTCATAAGCTAGAAGTCAACACACGCAGGACACACAGGTAACATGAACAACTTTAAACACAACTTTAATAATTTTTTCCGAGAGTGTATACAAAGCATTTATTTAATCTGTACAGATCAGAGAGACATTTATTTCCAAAGCATCTCACACAACTGGTCGTACCTGGAAAGTGCAAAAACAAAAAAGACTAAAAAATACAATTAAGACGGAAATAAAAATCATGCTGTACATACAGCATATATATGTATAAATAAGCACACACACACACACACACACACACACACACACACACAATCATTGGTGATGGTTAAATCACAGGTCTAATATGACTATCGGATTTGTTACATAGATTTATTTTTTCTTCATTTCCCCACACATTGTGGAATGCTGCTAAAGGTGAAAAGTCACAAGCAGGTGAAAGGTCATGGCTCTAAATCAGGAAAGGAAGTCTGGGAATTAAAAAGGCACTCCATTTTCATAAGATAAGGAAGGAATTTTTGAAGAAATTAAAAGCTAATAAACAACAAACAACATCATCCAAAAGTGTCTCAAGTTTTTTTTTTTTTCACCATTTAAAAAAAAAGTTGTCTTTAAGAAAAAAAGAAAAAAAAAAGAAAAGGTGCTTAAGATGACTGGTCTTATAGTGTTTATTAGCTTAATCTCCATTTGCAGCTCGAATACAGAAACAGGAAGCACTTCAACTGAGCACGGTTGAGAAAAAAAATATATATATATATTTTAAAAAATAATAAAAAACAACAACACCAGAGGGCTGCGTCCCAAACGCTAGCGTACTGACAATGTACAGATTTGTATGATGAATCCTGTATTCATAAATCATAAATAATTCGGTTTAAGTTGGCAATGATTTATTTGTTATAATCTCCAATAACACCTCATGAAGCTGTAGTAAGAAAAGGCTGTCCTGTTGTACAAAAAATAATAATAATAAAGATATTGTGATGTAAAGAAGTTACCAAGAACAAAGTGGATTTTCTTCCTATCAAAGTTTTATTCCTCTTATCCCACAGCAATTCCTCAATGATTACGTCAGGTGATTTCACCATTTATACAAAGGGTTTTCAAGTCAAACTGGGACTTGTGATGAAAGTAAAGCACAGTATGGTAATTTACAGCCGCAGTAAAAATATGGTCCAAGAGTTTCAAGCCATTTCAACATTAAAGGAGTTCCCGCGAGGCCAGCGTTTTATACGTCATGGCTGAAAACCTTCTACCCTGATGGTATCCAAGCTCTAGTGAAACATTGGGCTAAGTACATTAGTGTATCAGGAGATTATATAGAGAAATAAAGAATGTTTTCTGTCCTGGTTTGACTCGAACGTCCTTCATAGTTATGTGCAACAACGTGGAACATCCATGAGACACTAGCTTGTCTACTCTGTTGTCACTTACGGTATAGCAGCTAAACACAGTCGCTCCCTCACCAGCCTCTCTTTATCCCCATCTATCACAACGAGAAAGAAAGAAAAAAAAACGCCGCTTCTTACAATACTGAGAAACCGAAATACACACACGAAAAACAAACAAAAAAAAACACTGACACTGGAGACTCCTTCCATAAATGTTAAATAATTAACTTCACCCCATCAACAATTCCATTAATTCTTCATTTTACATGATTATCAAGCAGGCAACGTACAAGCCCTTCCGGAACAAACAGTTACCATAGAAACGTAATTAATCGCATTAACCTTAACCTGTCATTAATGTCACAACTGGAACTCCTCCTTCAGAGAAGTGCTACTCTAAAGAACTCATCAACACCTTCGGAATCGAGAACCTTGAAATAAATAAATAATCTAAATCTAAATAAATAGATAAATAAAAAAAAAGAATAAAAATAAGTTGCTGTAATATTTATTTTGATGATACTGTACTGTGTTTTATGGAACACCATGTGCTGTCATGAATAACCTGTTACGACCTCTAATGAACTGTGACTGGATATAAAAAATAGTATAAATATACAGAAGCTGTAATGTTCATTATACAAGAAATCGAAGATTAATTCCAACCTGACACAATGTGATGACAAAATTTAAAGCAAACAAGAAGACACACATCATCCTGACATCACTGCCTTCCTGTCCCTTCTTCATTAAGTTTTGACAAAAAGCATATAATGAGGAATAATTATAAATAAGTTTACTAAAAGCACAATTAATTTCACACGTGGTAATAAATGTAAGGTCAATATTAATAATAACTCTACACAACATGGTGTTATAGTGAACAGGTATAATTGAGAGTTATAGTGTGTTATTAAAGAGCGTTATGAGGCATTATTAGAGAGTCATAAATACGTAAAAATAAAACACTTTCTATGAAAGCCAGATGTACTTACTGTATAAATGCATTAATAGCAGGTTATAATGCGCTTATATTCATCAATCTTTATGCACCTCGATAGAATCACTTGTCTTGAGACGTGGTTAGCTTTTGTTGCACTGCACATAATGTCTTTATGAAGCAGGAAGCTGTAAGCATCACTTATAACACATTGTGTTACATTTTATATATGTATATCATGCAGACATATTTTCCAAAATAATTATAACAATGTGTAAAAGTCATCACGAAAGCATTATAACATGCGATATGACATTGTTCATGTATCTTCACAGCTTGTTTTATCACAAGGAATTCTTCCCGTTTGTTATAATGATTTATGAATACAGGCTTCATTACAGCTTTCCAAGGAGGCGTCACTGTGAATTAAGAATGGATGAAATGCACTTTTCCCCCCGTTTGGGACACAGCCCTCTTTATGATCCCTACAGAGGAAGCACAATGTCACTCCGTCACTCAGACAGGAAGCACACAGCATCACGCCCTCACTGACATCATCATCATCATCATCATCATCATCACGAGAACGTTTAAACAGGATCGGAGACACATAGAGACACACTGATCCGCAATCATCACGACAACAAGCCACACGTTCATCAACGCAGACGAGAAAACACGTGATATGGAAGAGTGAAGATGTGAAATATTTCATGTATAATATATAAAACGTACAGTGTGTAAACATGAGACGGCAAAAAATAAAAATACAAAAAAAAAAAAATCACACGATCCAGACGAGAGACGAGATTGTTCCTGATAGCAAAAATATATTAATGTTAAAGTGTTCTTGAGAAAATAAACGTTTTCTTTTCTTTCCCAGATCAACGTTTGAAAATTGGTTTTAATCTATTAAAAATAGAACAATTTAACATCAATAATTTTTCAAAATGACTTTTTTTCTCTCTTTACACTTTCTACACAGAATTCCAAATTAAACACAAATACATAAAAAAATTTTTTTTAAGGAGACACTTAGTCCCGGTTTGACTCGAACGCCACTCGTACAAGTATACATTTTGTTTAAGTCAAACAGGGACTTCCCTTAATTCTTTTGAGGCGTATATACAGGATATGTTCGGTTCTAGACTCCAGTGATGGCAAGATGCGAAAAAACAAATAAAGACGAATTAAAAAACAAAAAACTATGCGAATTGTGGAACAAACTATTTTTTTTGTATATTGCACAAATATACTTATTATATGTTTTGTAAAAAATATATAAGCTTTTTTTTTTATAGTTTATTATTTTTTTTACAAGTTTAGTCATTAACATTAAATACGTTACACCTGAAGGCTAAATATGTTTGTTTATAAACACTGTTTAAAAATTATTTCTATCTTAATCTATGGTGAAATAAACGAATAAATAAATAAATAATAAAAAATACAAAGTACATGTACATCAATACCACGACTTTTAAAAAAAATGTTAAGTTTCATCTTTTTATTTATTTATTAACTTACTCATGGTACTCGCGCACATGGTCTTTTATTTATACATTTATCGATCTATTTTATTTTTATTTAGTTATTTATCCATTTATATGTGTACATGGACAATCCATTATAATAATAATAATAATAATAATAATAATAATAATAATAATAATAAAAAGATCTTAAATATGATCTATTATGATATATTATGTTTCGGGAATTTATGTATGAAAGTGTTACAAAAGAGAGGAAAAACAATCTTAAAAATATAGAAGCGTATCTCACTGAGGCGAAGTGTGTTGAATGTTATTTTGATTTGTGACACTAAAAAAAAAAAGGTTTGCGAGTGAGCACCTTTAACTTTTTTTTTTTTTTTACACTTGTGCAAGAACATTTTTTTTTAAATTAAAAACAAACTCTGTGATGTTTAAAAGAATAAACATTTATATAATAAATGCCACAAAAATAACTTTAATTATAAATGTAATCTGCAAATCTCTGTGAGTGACAGTGATGGCGGCTGGTGTTGGAGAAACACTATGATGTGTGTGTATGTGTGTGTGATACTATCTTATGAAATGTGCACTGAGACTAGTGTGTCGATTTGTAATATAACTGTCAATACAAATTTTATCAAAAAACATCATTTAATTACATTTTTGCTAGACTTCGAAATAATTGTATTGAGTAAAGGCTAAAATTAGTCTTAGTTAATTCATCATCATCCTCTTATTTATCTTCCTCATCACTGAGTAAAACTGTGCTGGTACAAAGCACTGGCACTGGAGACTCCTTCCGTAAGTCTTTTGAATAAACATCTTTCTTAAACAACAAGACTTTCATGGGTTAATAAATACCAGAGAATCGTTACCATAGAAACAATAATTCACTTTTTTATTGTGTTATATCTTTCGACCAATCAGATTCGAGAATTTGCTGTAGAAACTGCGAAAGCCATCCGGAATGTTTATCTGGGAAGAAAAGTCCGGAAAGTTTAGAATGTAAGTTTGAGTGAGGTTTTGAAGGACAGACGAGGAATCGGTGTGTCTCTACGTCTTAGCGTCTCCGGTGTGTATTTAGATCAGTCCTTTAGCTCAGGAGAGGAAAATCACGGATCCTACAAATCACACGGACACCAGCATGCGTACTGTACACACGACTGAAAAGCAGTCCAGTAACCGAGACGTGTGGAAGTACACGCTACGCTGCATAGTAAACAAACGCCGAGTGCATGGCGCGATAAAGACCGGGAGACCGAGAGGAGGACGGGGACGGTGTCTCCACTGGGGCGGAGAGAGCGTGTACGTGGCAGTTTCTCAGGCTGTATCACGGGAAGACTCTGCTTTACAGAGTGGAATGTACCATTAGCAGTCTTGTGTGGGTGTGTGTGAGTGTGTGTGAGTGTGTGTGAGTGTATTGCTTTACTGCTTAGAGTCATGACTACTGAAGCCCTTCATCACTGTAGTGTAGAGTTCAAAAGCTCTGATTCACCTTCATTCAAATAAATAATCAAGAATTCAAGTAAGAAATCAAACACATTCAGAGAGAGAGACACACACACACACACACACACACACACACATACAGACACACAGACACTTATACACAGTGATCAGCCTTCCTATGGGTGCATACGATTATGTGCGTGTGTGTGTGTGTGTGTGTGTGTGAAGAAATAAAAGGCAAAAAGATACAAGAAGGCCACTGAAAAAAAAAAAACTGAATATTTTACTACACACACACACACACACACACACACACACACACACTGTAGTGGCATTAATTATTTTTTATATTTATATATATATATGTGTGTGTGTGTGTGTGTGTGTGTGTGTGTGATGAGACCGTGGAAGAAATCAGATCCGACACACTCAGCTGGACGTCAGCGCCCGCGCCAGTCCATCACGCTCGTCTCTAAACGTACAACACACCGGATACACCGATACACACTACACTTCCTCCCTCGTTCCGATTGGTGAATGCCGAGGCGGTGGGCGGAGTCAGATCTGCTCCTGGGTGGGGTACTCGGTCTCGCCGGATGAAATCTGATTCATGCGTTTGCTGGAGCCCCAGAGTTTCCGTGTGATCTGTCCTGATCGTGTCTAAAGGGAAAAAAACGAGAGAGAGAGAGAGAGAGAGAGAGAGAGAGACCAGGATGAAGAAAGAAATATGAGGTAGAGGACACGAGGAAGAAAATGATTATAGGAACAAACATAGGAGAGGAAATGGACGAAGAAGAAAGCAGAGGATGAGAAAGAGAGAATGAGTAAAAAAAAAAAAAAGAAGTGGTAACAGGCAACAGAGGAAAAGAAGACGTTAGGAGTGAAGGAACAGGAGGGGAATAAACGAGACAAACAGGAAAAAGAAGTGCAGGATAAGGATGAGCAGTGGAAGAGGAAGAAGAAGGAAAAAGTAAGAAAGGGAGGAAAATATGGACAGGATAGGAAGAAGCGACAAGAAAAAGAAGAGAGGAAGACGAGAAGAAGAATTAAGGAGGAGGAAAGATGGATAAGAAGAGGATAAAGAAGAGCGGATGTGGGATCAAGCATGAAGGATGAGAAAAGTGTCAGGGAGGAGAAAAAGAATGAAAAAGAAATGAGAGGATGAAAGAGAAAAGAAAGAAGATGAAGAAAGAGTGGACGAGGTGAGGTGAGCATCACTCTGAATGGACTGAACGGAGTTAAAAACTCATCTAAGTATATTTTAATGAAGTTCAAACACAGGAATTTTATTCCCTTTATTTATTTCTCTTTGTGTGTGTGTGTGTGTGTGTGTGTGTGTGTGTGTGTGTGTGTGTGTGTGTGTGTGTGTTACCTCAGCTGGTTTGGCCCCCCCCCCCACGATCAGTTTTCCGTCCTGCAGCCCCAGTAACACATGGGACTGCTCCTTCGGCACCGACACACACCGGATCGGCACACGCATCGCCACGGGACACACACGCAGTGCCAGGCTGCCATGGCAACCAGGAGAAAGAAGATCTCAGTCAGAATACACAGTCTGGATTAACATACAATAAACACACAGACTGATTTATAGACGAGAGGAGAGGAGAGGAGAGGAGAGGGCAAAAAAGAGGAGAAAAGAGAAGGATGAAAAGAAGAGAGAGACGAAGAAAGAAAAATATCAGAGAAGAAAAAAGAGAAGAGAAACAAGGAGAAAAGAAGATCAGAGAAGTGACATGAAAAGAAGAGAAGAGAAAAGAGATCAGAGAAAAGAAAAGAGGGATTAAGAGAAAAGAAGAGGAAATCAGAGATCAGAAAAGATAAGGGATAAGAAGAGAAGATCAGCGAAGAGCAGAGAAGAGAAGAGCAGAGAAGAGCAGAGAAGATCAGAGAAGAGAAGAGCAGAGACGAGAAGATCAGAGAAGAAGATCAGAGAAAAGCAGAGATAAGAGAAGATAAAAGAAGATCAAACAAGAGCAGAGAAGAGAAGATCAGGGAAGAGCAGAGACAAGAAGATCATAGAATAGCAGAGAATAGCAAAGACGAGAAGAGAAAAGAAGATCAGAGACGAGCAGAGAAGAGAAGAGCAGAGACGAAAAGAGCAGAGAAGATAAGAGAAGAGCAGAGAAAAGAAGATCAGAGAATATCAGAGGAAAGCAGAGATAAGAAAAAATCAGAGAAGATTAGAGAAGAGCAGAGAAGAGCAGAGACGAGAAGAGCAGAGCAGAGACGAGAAGATCAGAGAAGAGCAGAAACGAGAAGATCAGAGACGAGCGGAGAAGAGCAGAGATGAGAAGAGACGAGAAGAGCAGAGACGAGAAGATCAGAGAAGAGCGGAGAAAAGAAGATCAGAGAATATCAGAGGAAAGCAGAGATAAGAAAAAATCAGAGAAGATTAGAGAAGAGCAGAGAAGAGCAGAGACGAGAAGATCAGAGCAGAGCAGAGACGAGAAGATCAGAGAAGAGCAAAGACGAGAAGATCAGAGACGAGCGGAGACGAGAAGATCAGAGAAGAGCAGAGACGAGAAGAGAGAAGAAGAGCAGAGACGAGAAGAGCGGAGACGAGAAGATCAGAGACGAGCAGAGACGAGAAGATCAAAAAATAGCAGAGAATAGCAAAGACGAGAAGAGAAAAGAAGATCAGAGACGAGCAGAGAAGAGAAGAGCAGAGAACAGAGAACAGAGAAGAGAAGATCAGAGACGAGAAGATCAGAGAAGAGCAGAGCAGAGATGAGAAGAGCAGAGAAGAGAAGAAGATCAGAGAATATCAGGGAAAAGCAGAGATAAGAGAAGATAAAAGAAGACAAAAGAAGATCAGAGAAGAGCAGAGAAGAGAAGATCACAGAACAGAATATCAGAGAAAAGCAGAGATAAGAGAAGATCAAAGAAGATCAAAGAAGATCAGACAAGAGCAGAGAAGAGAAGATCAGGGAAGAGCAGAGAATAGCAAAGACGAGAAGAGAAAAGAAGATCAGAGACGAGCAGAGAAGAGAAGAGCAGAGACGAGAAGATCAGAGAAGAGCAGAGAAAAGAAGATCAGAGAATATCAGTGGAAAGCAGAGATAAGAAAAAAATCAGAGAAGAGTAGAGACAAGAAGATCAGAGACGAGAAGATCAGAGCAGAGCGGAGATGAGAAGATCAGAGAAGAGCGGAGACGAGAAGATCAGAGACGAGAAGATCAGAGAAGAGCAGAGAAGATCAGAGAAGAGAAGAGCAGAGACGAGAAGATCAGAGAAGAGAAGAAGATCAGAGAATATCAGAGAAAAGCAGAGATAAGAGAAGATAAAAGAAGATCAGAGAAGATCAGAGAAGAGCAGATCACAGAACAGAAGATCAGAGACGAGAAGATCAGAGAAGAGCAGAGATGAGAAGAGCAGAGAAGAGCAGAGCAGAGACGAGAAGATCAGAGAAGAGAAGAATATCAGAGAAAAGCAGAGAAAAGCAGAGATAAGAGAAGATAAAAGAAGACAAAAGAAGATCAGAGAAGAGCAGAAAAGAGAAGATCACAGAACAGAAGATCAGAGACGAGAAGATCAGAGACGAGAAGATCAGAGAAGATCAGAGAAGAGAAGAGCAGAGACGAGAAGATCAGAGAAGAGAAGAAGATCAGAGAATATCAGAGAAAAGCAGAGATAAGAGAAGATAAAAGAAGATCAGAGAAGATCAGAGAAGAGCAGATCACAGAACAGAAGATCAGAGACGAGAAGATCAGAGAAGAGCAGAGATGAGAAGAGCAGAGAAGAGCAGAGCAGAGATGAGAAGATCAGAGAAGAGAAGAAGATCAGAGAATATCAGAGAAAAGCAGAGATAAGAGAAGATAAAAGAAGACAAAAGAAGATCAGAGAAGAGCAGAGAAGAGAAGATCACAGAACAGAA
>JAQMYJ010000037.1:4616682-4630226 GCA_030014305.1 Clarias laeviceps | reverse complement strand
ACACACAAACACACACAAACACACACAAACACACACAAACACACACAAACACACACAAACACACACAAACACACACTTTATTTCACTTATTCAATCAGTATACATCATATAACCGAGTGCGTGTATGAGTAATAGTGTGTGTGTGTGTGTGTGTGTGTGTGTGTGTGTGTGTGTGTGAGTAAGTTACCCATATGGCGGACGTGCTGCGCTATCGTCCTCCCCCTCAGCAGAGACGTGACCCGGAGACTGTTGTCCCAGTGTCCTCCACTGAACAGAAGCTTCCCGTCATGCGACACCACGAACAGCTTGGTCGAGACGTCCACATCTGGAGAGAACGGTCCCGCCACGAACCTCTGGGTCCTGAGCAGAGACAGAGACAGGGACGACAGACAGGGAAGTGTCAGGCGCTTTTACTTTTGTGTTTACTCCTGATTTATCGAGTCGGAGAGAGAATAAAATAAATAAACAAACACTGATTGTATCTGACTGTAGAGAAACGCTCACTTCTGATTGGCCACGGTCGGGTCTTTGATGAAGGTGAAGTAGTTGGAGATGTTTTTGTCGTAATTGAGCCAGCCGTGAGTGCCGATCAAGCAGTTGTTACTCACGGTCACCTGCGAAACACACACACACACACACACACACACACACACACACCAGAGAAATAGGAGCGATTAACTTGTATTAACAGTTAACATAGAACTTGCTGATATAATATATATATATTTTCCTATCATACATAATCCTTGAGAGCATGACATCATCAGGGGGCGTGGCTTACGACTTACCAGTGTGTCCGGGCTGCCCTGAGAGATGAACGAGTGAGACTGGTTCTTCGGGACAACTGCTTTCACCAGCGCGGCGTTATCACTGATCCCCTACACACACACACACACACAGACACACACACACACACACACACACACACACACACTACAGCTCAGCTTCATGCTTAACAATGCAATTAATAATCATTAAATTAATAATCATTAAATAATCTTTATTACAGTATTTTTATTATAAATTAATTACTATTAATATTAAGCATTATACTTATTAGCAAACATGACTTTCAATCGTATAAAGTACTGCAAAAATATAATGCTATTAAATATATTAAATAAATGTCATATATGGTATTCATGCTATTAATTTATTAAAATTAATATTATTTACATATCCAATAAGACAAATAACGCTTAAACATTACGATTTCAATTTGATGAATTGCTAGTATAAATTTTTTTTTTTTAATCACAAAATCACACCAGAGGGAGTTGATGGATATCAGCACGGCTGTGATGAGGTCGTAGTCTCGAGGGTGCAGCCAGTACATACAGTACTGAAGATATCACAGCCGTGCTGATATTCAGTACAACAGCACGACCTCGAGTGTGATATTCCAGTTCCACACACATCATTTATTATCAACAGATTATAATTATTATTTTTTTATTTAACCAGATATTCATAGCTCATAATTATAACTGTAATCAACGTCTCCAACCAGGAAGAAGTTTGGCAAAGAACGATATCCAACAGTCCTCACACACACACACACACACACACACACACACACACACACACACACACACACACAGTCAGCCAAAAAAATGTATACACACTTCAGGAAAAGAACAAAACTGTATAAATATTTTAATACTAAACCTATTGCTATAAGTTATATATTGATTTATATATGATAATTCTATGATAATAATATAATAATAATATACATCATACTATTTTTCTTTTCCTGAAGTGCGTATCCATTTTTTTTGGCTGACTCTGTGTGTATATCTACTGTAGACAGTAAATATGGGAGAACACCATCATGTCCATATAAGGACAGTCGGGTCTCAAGAGGATATTTACATTGAAAATATAGAATGAAATATGAAATATAGAATCTACATTGCAGATTATGGACATTATGGACATTTATGGACCATAGACATCTACACACACGTGCATATTTGCACACTTCCTGGTCATTTTTCACTTATTTCCATTTTAATTTCATGTTTATATCTTTATATTTTCTCTCATTGTATAGATAAGTTTTTTTATATTTCTTATATATTTTTTTGAAGTTTTTTTTATATTTTGTTCTATTCATTTCTTGTTAACTGTTTCTACATTTTAAGGTCACTGGCGGTCGTTTAAGCATTTCACTGCATGTCGTACTGTGTATGACTGTGTATGTGACAAATAAAATTTGAATTTGATTTATAATAATATCAGCTAATAATAATATCAGATAATATCAGCTCCGTTAACTTCCTGGTTCAGGGGTTAAATCCCAAATAGCGTTAAACGGAAAGCTAGTGCGCTACGTAGGGTGTACAATCCCTTGTTCCACACACTAAGTAGTGCCCTTGATCAGGGGTTAAAGAGGTATTTGGGATTCAGACTGGTGTTAGAAGGTAGTTGGTTTTGTAGCTCGACATAGGTGTAAATAAAGCTACTATAAGACGACATAACGTTATCAGAAGTGTGTTCTTACTCAAAGTGTTTTTGTGACAGGTTGTGGATGTGGGTTTTGACTGGCAGCTGCTCTCCACTTTCATTCACGCTGCGACCGACAGTTCGTGTGATTAACGAGTGTGGAACACCTGTGACATATAGTTAAGCGTCCCAGTGCTGTTACTGTCTATTATCAGCATTCGTAGAAATCCTCTCGTCCAACCTGGTTACTCGGTCAGAACTAACTGTCGTATGATTAAAATGAAATCACCTCGACGAAGAACGACTTGAGGTCAGTGAGATGTTCGAAGATATTAAGCGGACACGTCTCGAGTCGGGATTTCCTCTTCTCCAGTTCCTCCAGGGAGAGACGGACAGGATGAGGCTCCTAAAATCACACACATCAGAACTGTAACACCCACAAGGATAACTCTCTACAGTACACACATGATTGAAGCACTAACACACACATTAACACACACTGGACCGTACCTTCAGCAGCTGGCACGGTGTCTGTCCGAAGTTGCTGATCATCCCCTCTAGAGCTTTCCGCTCCTTCTCGTCGGTGATGGAGTCCAGGTCTACTGCGCCTACAAACATAGAAGCTCTTTTCATCTTCTTTCTTTAACAGCAAATCAGAGGAATCAGAAAGACTCCTTCATACGTGACTACCTTCATACGTGCAGTAGTAGAAGACGTTCAGGGCCTCGACTGCATCTGGGCCTCTCTGCTTATAACCAAATATCAGGTCGATCCACTCATGAAGGTGGGCGGAGACATACTCTGATTCCTGCACACACACACACACACACACACACACACACACACACACACACACACACACACACACACACAACTTAGTGACTGAAAGATCCGCTCTCTGCTTTCTCATTGTACAGCTGTACTGCTGATCTGGTCACTTCATCACTTCGCGACTCACCAGGGCTTTGCGATGCTTGTAAATAAAGTCCTCCGGAGATTTGGCCCATTTCGGCAAAACGACATCATTCACGCGCTCCTTAGAGAGCTGCAGCCGACCCAGATCAAAGCCTGAGATAAAGAGAGAGAGACAGAGAGAGAGAGGGAGAGAGAGAGAGAGAGAGACAGAGAGAGAGAGAGAGAGAGAGAGAGATAGAGACAGAGAGAGAGAGAGAGAGAGAAAGACAGAGAGAGACAGACAGAGAACGAGACATACAGAGAGAGAGAGAGAGAGAGAGAGACATACAGAGAGAGAGAGAGAGAGAGACAGTGAGAGAGAGAGAGAGAGAGACAGAAAGAGAGAGAGAGAGACAAAGAGAAAGACAGACATACAGAAAGAGAGAGAGAGACAGACAGATAGAGAGAGAGATAAAGAGAGAGAGAGAGATAAAGAGAGAGAGAGAGACAGAGTGAGAGAAAGACAGACATACAGAGAGAGAGAGAGAGAAAGACAGAGATGGAGAGAGAGAGAGACGAAGAAACAGAGACAGACAGAGATGGAGAAAGAGACCGACAGAGAGAGAGAGAGAGAGAGAGACAGGGAGACAGATAAAGAGAGAGAGGTAGAGAGACAGAGACAGAAAGAGATACGGAGAGAGAGAATTGAGATTTTAACACACTTTAATAATGGAAACAATGTTTTCACCTATCAAGTGTTACTTACTTACATATATATACACACACACACACACATTCATACACACACACACACATACAGTACACATACAGTACACATGCAAACACACACAACGTATTTACAGAGTTTTTTTTTTTTTAAATCCATTTCACTTTATTCTACTTTTCTCTTCTACTTTGTTTTGGCGATTAAGCAGAAACCTTTTATTCACAGTTTATACAGTTAAAATTATTTTTTACAGATATTTTATACAGATGTTTACTTTTACAAATGTTTATTCAAACATCTGTAAAATCAGTTGGATTTTATTGATGTTATTTGGTATTTGCACTGATGAACCGCCTTAAATTGGATAAATAAAGTTTTCTGGATGGAATTGAATCGAGTTGAATTGTGTGATTGTTACAGCCCTATTATTTCCAGACGTCTGTCAGGATGAAGCCCCGCCCACAGTCGTTTCTTACCGTTCTGGTTCTCCAAGAACTCTGGGAAGTAGAAGAACTCAGGGATGAGCTCTTTGACATCATTGGGGTTGTCTATGAGCGTCTGCCACGTGGCTGGGATGGAGTGAAACTGTCTGTCTGCGCAGTCAAACCTACAGCAGATAGAGAGAGAGAGAGAGAGAGAGAGAGAGAGAGAGATACTGTCAGGCAGCACTACACACTATTCCAACTATGCCGTACTGTTTAAAGGATTCCAGACAGAATAAGCAGGAGAAAGAGACATAGGTGGGTTTAGATACAGACTGAGGGATGAGTGCAGAGTGATAGAGTGATACAGAGAGGAGTGTGACCTGCTGCCCTGCAGCTGGATGTGCAGCGAGGTGAAGGGCTCGACTCTGATGAGGTAGTGCATCACTCCTGCAGCGTTCGAATAATGAGTGCCGTAGTGGAAGCGGTCTATGGTACCCGTGGGGTCCTCGAAGCTCTCATACCTAAACACACACACACACACCTTTATTTAACATCTACAGAAGGAGGGTCCAGTCTGCAGGACAGAGTCTCCAGGACTAACACTCTGGAAAGCTGCTTGTGTTTCTTATCGACTGCAATAGAAAAGGCCACTGATAATGTAAGAGACAACAGGAAATAAATCCAGAAGATTTACTATAGTAACAGATAACCAGTATGACGTGGCGTTGTAACTGGTGAAAAACTGCTGGTCACGCCCAGTACCGTTGAGTTGGTACTTTACCACATCATCATAACACTTTCCTTATACGATCAATTTGCCAAATATTTAATTTTATTTTGAAATGATAGTTTATTATAATGTCAGAATTATCATGTGGGAAATATTTCAGTATTTTAGTCAATACAGCATCGCAACTACCGCAGGTTTGTATTTAATGCAGCATCGCAGTTATTGCAGTGTCTCCATTACCCCAGTGTTATATTTACCCGAGTAAATTACCCCAGAGTCACAGTTATTGCAGCATCGCAAATACCCTAGTGGCACAATTACCCCAGTGTCACATTTCTCAGAGTTATAATTACTGCAGTCTCGCGGTTATTTAAACATCACCATGTGCTGTATTTACCCCGTGACCCTGGTGTAAATCACCCCATCATTGAAGGTTACTCCTAATTACACATAGCATCGTAATTATCGAAGTATTATAATTAACGCTGTATAGAAACAAAGAGAGAGAGAGAGAGAGAATAATGAACTCACTTTTCCTTCACTGCTTTGGCGTTTTTCTCATTAAGCACAGCGACAGGTTTGGAGAGGTCACGGAAAACCCGCGGGTCTGACAGGTCCAGCTCTTCTGACGTGTAGTCTGATAGAATCCAGGGGAACTGAGGAAACCACACACACACACACACACACACACACACACACACACACACACACACACACAGAGAGAGAGTGGGGTTAATTTGACAAAATAAGTTCTCTATCGCAATCAAACCTTCAGCAAATATAAAGTAGTATTTATCCATACAAATATGATACAGTGTTTTTGATTGTGTAAAATCTAGATAGTGCGTGCGTGTGTGTGTGTGTGTGTGTGTGTGTGTGTGTGTGTGTGTGCGTACCACGGGATACTGAGCCAGATTGTTGTATGTTCTCCCTGCGATGGTGTTCAGCTGCATCAGGTAGTCAAAGTTAGAGATTTCCCTGTTCACCCATTTCTGAAACAGAGAGAGAGAGAGAGAGAGAGAGAGAGATTAATACGCTGCTTCTGTTTCACTAAAAATGATAAAATAATTAATCAAAAGAAAAAGACATTTTGGCCAGAAGTAACGATGATTTGATTCTGAAGGTGTCTTGTGACAATGATCACTGTTAAAGACTATACTATATATAATATAAATAAATAAAAATAAAAACTGAACTGAATTAAAAGTGGATGGATGGATTAATAGACAGACAGACAGACAGAGGGACAGACGGATGTATAGAACTATATCTTTATGGCTTAAGGGATTGCTGGCTCACTGGATGAATAGACAATAGATAGATAGATAGATGGATGAACTACCTGGTGAGACAACCTAGTAGATTTATGTATGGATAAATGAATGAAAGATTAGATGGATGGAAGAATAGAATATTGTCCTAATAGATAAAAGGACAGTCGGATGGATGGATAGATAAACAAATAGAATAAGGGATGGATTGATGAATGGATGGATGGATGAACTATGTGGGGGAAAAGATCACTAGACTTATAGATGGATAGATTAATGAATAGATGGACAGAATAATATATTGAAGGGTGAGGAAATCCCTGGAAGTATCCATACACAGGTGGATGAGATAATATTCTGGAATAATGGATGGATGGGTTGATGGATGGATGGACTACCTGGTGAAAGGATGAACAGATTTATGGATGGATAGCTGACTGGATGAATGGATGGATTAATGTACTGAATGAAGAAGAGATTCCTGGATGGGTAAAAAAACTGAATGGATGGATTGATGGAATGAAGGAGTAATAAATGAAGAGAGTATTATTAACAGGCTTATTAATGGATTAAGAGGTGAATGATTGATAGATGGATTTGCTTTTCTAAGTCTCTATGGTAAATTTATAAAAAAAAAAAATGGCAACTACAAGTAGGGTTTGATTACTGCCAGCTCGCTGTAGCGGCTACGAGCAGAACATGGTCTGTAACCTTTAACCTCTGACCTGGGTGAGTCCTGAGGCCTTGAGGAGCTCCTGAGGCGAGCGCGTGCCGTGGAGAGACAGAGAACAGAGCAGCAGCATGCGGGTGTAGACTTTATTACGCACCTGCAGATAAAAAACCAAAACAAAAGATATTATACCGAGAAACACACCAACACACACTCAGTGTATCAGTGCAGTGATATTCAGGACAGGGCCGGGACAGGGTCTGACCTCCTTGTTGAAGTTGAGGAAGTAGTTGGTCTGATCAATGAGGAAGATCTCGAGGGCCGAGCGGCGGAGGTTGTACCTGCGCAAGTGAATCTCTCTTATCTGAGACAGCGGCCATTTAAAATCCTGACCCACCCCTGCAACACACACACACAGTATTATTTATATCACATGTTAACTGATAAAAGTGCAAGCACCAGAGACACAAGACAACACACTCAGACACACACACACTCACCCTCCTCTTTCTCTGTGCTGCTGTCATAGAAGTATATGTGCTGGTTGGTGATCTCCAGTCGACCAGGATACACATCTACAACAGTCACCAGCTCACAGTCCTCCATCATCACCAACTTCTCCTTCTGCCCCGCCTCCTCATTATCCGCCCTGAGAGAAGGACAAAGCGATGTATGTGTGTATGTGTGATTTATTTTGTTTAACTGTGATTAGGACCTGCTTGTGTAAAAAGAGTTCCATCAGAGGTTGGACGAATGGATGGATGGACTGATCTATGGAATGATATGACTGACTGATGGATGTATTGACAAATTAAGTAATTAATGGATAGATGAAATGAAGTTACAAAGAATGGATGGATGTTGGACTGATGGATTGATAGACTGAAATGGTTTGGTGGATGAACAGGTGGATGGATAAAATAATGGCCTATTGGAAGATATATTGAACTGATCGATGAAGACATGGATTAATGGATGATGCAATGGCTTGACTGATGGTCTGATGTGGCAACGGTTTGGCCGGAACAACAATTGAACAACAATGCGAGGACTTTCTCTGCCAGCAAGCATAGCCACCCGTCTGTCTTCAGCCAACAGTCCCCGAGACATCTGCCAGGAGTTGTCTGAGGGCAGAAGAGCACAATGCCATCGACATGGGATCATCAATCTCATAGCGCTGGAGCAGTTTATTGCCTGGCTTCCACTCTGATGTCTCTGCCAACCGCATCCCCCAGTCCGTACAGATGGGACATTCCAATGGAAAATGAGACCAGGGTTGGTTCTAGGGGCAGCAGGAAAGCTGGAGAAATCAGGATCAAAGGGAAGTAGAAACGCTGTCCCAGATCAAGCAGGAACACATCAGGTGACAGTAAGGCATATCTGGCAGACTCTGGGGGTTGGGAAGGCTCTGCCAATCTTCCTTTAGTGGGGATTCCCTGCTAGGACTTTCCTCTGGAACGATCATGTGATGAGAACCCGAAGCACACCAGGTCGAGTGACGGGACACTCAAGACTAAAAAGCCTGATATTGCATTCGCCTGATTTTCCCCTCACCGACACTGTCAGAAAAAAGGCTTGGGAGCCATTTCGTTCCAGATGAGTGTGAGACACACACACACACAACACCATAAAGGACCACAAACAATGAGTGTGTGGCCTATACGTGGGCAGACCTCCATCTCTGGAGCCCCCCGTTACTCTTTGCTCTAAACACACCAACCCCCCTCTCTGTTGGCTCCGGTGCACGAAAGATGCCAACATGTGGATCACTGATATTTGGTGCTTCAGGCATTTCGATTCGCGGTGGTCTACAGATGAGGGGGGCAGATAATTGTGGATGGTGAATTTCCACTGAACGGTTGTGTGGCTGTGAATGACTTTCACCTGTGGAAATCAGGCTTGACGGAAGATGATTCACGTGTCTCTTACAGGCGGATTCCTCTTCCTCTGTCCATCGTTACCTGGACTAAAGGGAGAGTCTCACGATAGACTGATTGAAGAAAGAGATCAATGGAACTCTGATGGTTGGATGGATGGGAAGATGAATGGCTGCACTGAAAGGTGGCAGGGTTACAAAATTGTAGATGGATGAATGTGTGTGTGTGTGTGTGTGTGTATATGTGTGTGTGAGACTTACTGCGTGTTCCCAGTCGGATCCTCCTCCGGCAGCTCCAAGATCTCATCCTCGAGGTCGCTGATCTTTACCTGCTTCACAGCCTCCAACAACAAGGACTCAGTGTTCACCTGTTGAGGCTGTACACCTGTAACACACACACACACATACACACACACGACACTTAATTTAAATAAAGCAATGAAAAAAGCACATTTACGCATAGTGATGTGCATATGCATGTGTGTGTGTGTGTGTGTGTGTGTGTTAGTTACCTAGATTGTCTCTCAGAGCGCTGGCCTCTCTGTGTGGGTCGAAGTTGAAGTTCCTCACAAGTTTCAGACGCATCCGGGAGTAATTTTCCGCACTCGACAACTTCCAGTGCGTCTCCTTTTGCTGCCTACACACACGCACACTTTCAGTGTCCCAGTAATTCCCCTTCTCATCTGACAATTTGCCTAAACTTAGGATGCACCTTGACCTGTAAGCCCAGGGTCCTCGGTCGCTCAGGAGCGATCGGCGTGCCGCCTTCCACTGCCTGACGATGGCGCTGTTCTGCGTGTGCATCTGCTTCAGCATGCTGTTGTACCTCAGGTTCTCCTGACGTGCTCGTCGGCTGAATGGCTCCACGAACTGATCCTGTGAGCACATGGTGAATAAATAAATAAAAACTTATTCTTTGTATTGACTCATATTAAAGACAAGCACGCGAAAAAAAAAAAAAGTCACAGCAGCGAGCCCTGGTGTACGCCATACCTGAAATCGGATCTTGCTCTCGCCTCTTTCCCTTTCGCGGCGATGCAGGTTCATCATGAACGCTTCGTAACAGTCCTTCCAGTAGAGAGCCATGTTCTCGTGTCCCTGACTGAAGGTCTCGATCTCGTACTGCTTCATGTACGGGATGATCTGAGGAAGGAAACGGACGCAGTTATACAGTAGGACACACGCACGAGTTAATTTGCTACAACTGGAAAAATAGTCTTTCTTGGAAAAGTTAAACAAGTCAGTGTTTCCTCACACACAGAATATTAGGACGGGCCAAGTACATTTGTACACCCTTTTTAAAAATCCGTCTGGGAGAGCGATACCGTCCGTGATCGATTCAATAGTATGTTACATTCAATAGTACGGTAAACATTTATATTCTCTAAAACATTAACATTTAACAAATGTTAAATTAAAATCTCTCGAATAGAGCCGGATCCGCATGCACTGGCTGGGTGGTATGAGGTGTAACAACCTACCGACAGCAGGGCTTGAACCCTGGTCCTCGGATCTGAAAATCAACAACCTAAAACCTTAATTGCCTGAGCCGCCACTCCCACATCTTACATTTAAATGTATTCTTGTAAAAATAGTTCCCCTTGAAGGTAGGTCGAGCACACAACTTGGTGTTGTTTCCTCAGTCGTCTTATTATCCGTGTTAAATGCGCCGTTATCACATACAGCTGGGTAACCGCACTGCGATTATGGGAAGCCATTAGGCTCATACTTGGTCTCATGATTAATTTGTGTGTAAAAAAAAAAATTTATGAATAACGCATTAAAATTTCTAGATAAAACGTTAATATGTGATCAAACTCACGTATTTATCGAGGTACACCCTCCATTCGGGGGAGCTGCAGTACAGCTGGAAGTCCTCGAAGAAAGACGGGCTGCCGTTGCAGTTGGGGAGCGAGGGAAGGTGCAGTTCCATATACAGCAGCTTGTGGACTTTCGAGAGGAGAGTTCGGAGCAGAGGGACCAGGAACGCGTACGTCTCCTCTTCCCTTCTCTTCCTTTCCGCCTCGTCCCTCTGACCCACGTCCATCTCCTTCTGCTCGCAGAGGGAACGCTGGAGGATGCACTCGACCCGGCCGAGCAGGAAGCACGCCTCGTCCTGGGACTCGACCGTCTTCATCTGTAGGATCCCGTTCAGCTTTGCCGTCGCCATGGCGCACACCTAACACACGGGTTATGGGGTTAGTTTCTCACCATCACTAAGGGATTTTAGGGTTTTGGGTTGATTTGCGCACCGCAGATGTACTGACCTGAGGGTCGGGCTGGGCCATGAACCCAAGTAAGAGCCTGAGGCCGAGCTGTGAGAGCTGGAGCCACTGTGTCCCAGCGGTGTACCACACCATGAGGCTGTCCATCAGCGTGACCGTGTCCTCCAGCAGCCGCTCGCTCCACAGCGCCGGGTTAACCAGACCCTCGGCCTGCAGGAAGTCCTGCACCAGATGCAGCAGGCGCACCGCGTTTTCCGTGTGCTCCGGTAACATGGCTGCCGTGCTCTCCCGGTTATCGCTCACCGTGTACTCCAGCATCCGCTCCAACAGACTACACACAGAGCAGTGATCAAAGTGATCGTTATTACACAGCTTCTAAAAAAATAAACAAACAAAAAAAAAACATAGCGGCATGAGCGCGATACCTGAGTTTGACGTGATCAACAGGAAGCAGGAGCTCGTTAGCGGTGGCCAGTTTGGTGAGAGCGGAGAACACCTGCCCCCTCTCCAGCCACGCGGCGTCGTCTGAGCCGGACACGCCCTTCCACATGATGCACAGCACTATCTCCACGATCATCCGCGCCAACTCATCCTCTGTGCGCTACACACACACACACACACACACACACACACACACACACACACACACACACGGAAATAACTTAATGCTTAACTTAATTTAATAAGTGGAGGAATGGAGTGAACGGAAAGACAGATGGATTGTACAGGTGAACGGAATATATACAAGCGGGTGGCCAGGAGATTTTTCTCTGCTGTTTTCGCCTTTCGAAAATTCACACGCAAACGCAGTTTTGGTCGTTGAAAACAGAGCTTTTGGAAAACTCCATCCAAAGTGAAGATTTTCCAAAACTCTCAGCGTTTTCAGTGGCGATGATAAAAGTTGGCGCGGTGATAAAACTGGTGTAAGATTTGAGTGTCAATACACGTAGTCCCCGACTTATGAACGGGTTCCGCTCCAGGATTACGTTCGTAAGTCGGATTTGTTCTTAAGTCTGACAAAGTGAGTCTTGTATAACTTTTTTTTTTTTTTTTTCCCCAGATTTCCTCCCTAATTTAGTCGTGTCCAATTCCTCCCCAACACTAGGGGTCTCCCACATTAAGGCTACTACTACCAGTCAGTCGGGAGGGCCGAAGACAGTCAAGTATTTCCTCCGAACGGGTAAACAGGTGAACGGAATATACAAGTGGGTGACCAGGAGATTTTTCTCTGGACTTTAATCATAATTAAGGATCACTTTGCAAATTTCTTTGTTTTTGTTTAGTGATTTATTTTCTACATCCTACAACAATACTGGAGATTTCAAAACTATAAAATAACACATATGGTTAATAGGTAATTATGTAACAACAGTCATTTGTTATTTAAAGACATAAAGGTCCCTTACACACACACAATAATTTTACCTCGTTGCTGTGAAAAGACTCTCCCAGTGAAACGTTATCGCTGAACAGGAAGCAGTCGTCTCCCAGAGAGGAAGCGGCTTCTCGTTCAGGGAAGGGTTTGGCGCTGTCCAGTGGTGAGGGAGTCTGACTGCCGCTGTCGCCCTGCTCGAGCGCATGGACCTGGTTCAGATCCAGACTCAGCCCCTTGCCCTGTGAGCTCTCGCTGGGTGTTTCAGACAGAGACGACACGTCTCCGTTCTCCTCCAGACTCTCTATGGAGACGGGAGGCTCGGCCCGGTTCGAGCCGATGCTCCCCAGGCTGGCCGAGTCACCTCGTCCCGATCCGGAGTCACCGCTGCAGCTCCGCACCAATGCGCGGATCAGCGTGTCTTGCCAGCATGGCTGATGGGATATCTGAGTTGCTGCGTCTGACTGAGACTGCACCAGGGAGTATAGCTAAACACACACACAAGTACAGCTAAGTACACACACATTACTTGAACAGAATGTCAAATATAGTTTAACGTATAGAGTAATAAACTCTTCACCACTCCTACCCTCTTGCAGACGAGCATGCGCACGCTCAGATCAGCCCGATGCGTCAGCTGCACGAGAGCCATCAGATCCTTATAGTTCACCAGAGAATCTATAAATCAGATGTCAAGAGGGCGTGAGGTCAGAGCCGCTCAATCCATCTCATTTTGCTAATTTTTATTGCTATTTCCACTTCCTAACATCAGAGATCAGCAGGACATCGAGAACAAAATCTATTAGAGATCTGACACATGGAGGCGTGTAACCAACTGTCCTCAACTACTCTGGTGAACTTCTATCGCTGCACAATAGAAAGCATCCTAACCAACTGTGTCACAGT
>JAQMYJ010000037.1:4516021-4529107 GCA_030014305.1 Clarias laeviceps | reverse complement strand
GCACTGCCTAGCTCGTCCAGGGGGCCCCTCGCACTGCCTAGCTTGTCCAGGGGGCCCCTCGCACTTTCCCACATTTTCCGGATTAATCGAACACACTGATTTGATCGTGATACACACTTTTATTTGTACTTATCTGCAGGCGAGTCAGCTGAAGAAGGACACCATCACGTACGAGGAGAAGGAACAGCAGCTGGTCAGCGATTGTGTTAAAGAGCTTCGTAAGTTCATAACAGTTCAGTTCATAACAGTTTGTCTAAAGTCTAAACCACTAAGGTTAAACGTGTACGTGTTGGTGTTTCTCAGGCGAGTCGAACTCTCAGATGGTGAATCTGACTGAAGAACTTTCGCAAAAGAATGAGGATCTCATGAAACAGCAGGAGGAAATCTCCCAACTTCTGTCACAGATAGTGGAGCTGCAACAGCGCCTTAAACAGGTGACAAATAATATAAGGAGGGAAATGTTGTTAGTCTTTGGTTAAGGAAAAGAATAGGGGGAGGGGCAAAGAGTGCGAGAGAGCGAAAATAGGAAAATCAGATGGAGATGAAGAAAATGTGATGTGTGTTGATGTTTTCAGCTGGCACTGGAGAAAGAAGAGTTCAGGATTCATCTACAAGCTTCGAAGGATGCACAGCGACAGCTAACCGCTGAGGTACACAACCGTGTGTATGTGTGTATGTGTGTATGTGTGTGTGCACAAACTTATACACACAATATACAGTTAAATGTGGAAATGATTTAATAAAAATGAAGTAATGTGTGTGTGTGTGTGTGTGTGTGTGTGTGTGTGTGTGTGTGTGTGTGTGTGTGCGCACGCTTTAGTTAAATGAGCTGTCCGACAGGAACGCGGAGTGTGTTGGGATGCTGCATGAGTCTCAGAAAGAGGTAAAGGAGCTGCGCAGTAAGAACACACCGTCCACAGGTCTGCGCAGACATCTCTCACACAACGTCTACCCCATGGTGAGACACCTCTCTCTTTCACTCTCTCTCTCTCTCTCTCTTCCTCTCTCTCTTTCACTCTCTCTCTTTCTCTTTCTCTCTCTCTCTTCCTCTCTCTCTCTCTGCATGTCCTCTACTATACACACCAAACTGTTCACTCCAGGTGATCGTATGAGATGTTTCTCTTTCACACTTTATCTTCCACGTACACGCCCAGATTTCCCCGTCTCAGTCCACACTGCAAATTTACAACACACTGCCACAAATGAAGACATTTTGAAATAAATAAATACTTTTTTTTTTGTTTGCTTGTCTCTTTCAGGAGTGTCTGGCGGCTGAGATTGAAGGCACTA
The DNA here is from genome assembly GCA_030014305.1 of Clarias laeviceps. Taxonomy (NCBI): domain Eukaryota; kingdom Metazoa; phylum Chordata; class Actinopteri; order Siluriformes; family Clariidae; genus Clarias; species Clarias laeviceps. The sequence goes on along the minus strand of JAQMYJ010000037.1, from coordinate 4,527,817 downwards.
TGAGAAGGGAGTTGAGTGTAGAGGAAGAGATCGCTTTTCAGGACCAGAGGTAATACACACACACACACACACACACACACACACACACACACACAACCAACAACTAATTAAGTAACATTAAGTAATGTTTTATCATTATACATTTTAGAGATATTTTTGCAACTGTTTATCTTTCGAACAATCTTTTGTCATTCCAAAACATAATGCTGTCAACAGAAGTGTGTGGATGTGCATCGTCATGTGAGATCACGACGCACTTGAATATCAGTCCTCTGTGTTTAATCTGAGGTTTAGTCTTCAGCTCTTCACTGTAACGAGCACTGTTGATTGTTGGACCTTTTTTTCTGATTATGTTCCAATACTTCTGGCCCTTGAGAATCTCCGAATTTTCCAGCTGATGGTTGACTTTTGAACTTTTTCTCGGTCGGCGAATGAGGATGTTTCCGCTCCATACTCTCTCGTTTACCGAATCCATGTCTCGTCATCAGTTGCAGTTGTTTAGTGAGTTGATTCTGCACCAGGTCCACCTTCAGTCCATAAAAAAACAAATCACTGCACTGCTGATCTTTCGTGAATTTTTTTACCCTAACCTGCTTTTATTGTAGGAATAAACACACCACATACAATTTGCTTAACACATCCAAAACCACCAAACATACTGTATACTATAAACATGTGTTTTTACAGATTTTGGTCATTAAATATTTCATTTTGGTGACTCGAGTCTGGACTGATGGTATCTTCCGTGTCCTTAGACCAGGGGTGTCGGACTGCATCCAAGAAAGTGTCATGTGAGTGCAGGAGGCGTACATTCCAGACAAGCAGCAGCCACGCCTGTTTAATTAGTTGTTCTTGGCTTTCAATAGACTATCAGGTGTTGCTTCTGCTTGATTGGAATGAAGGCCTGCACTCACATGACCTCTCCTGGATGCACTCACATGACCTCTCCTGGATGCACTCACATGACCTCTCCTGGATGCAGTTTGACACCGCTGCCTTAGACTATAAAATTTAACCTGCTTCATTGCACACGACTTATTCATGTAGCTGTGTGTGAACCTCATCCATCGCAAAACCTCCATAGCTTATCCATGCATCTAGGATTAACCCATGACCTTTGACCCCATGTTGCAGGTCAAGCAATAAGCGCGTGTTTCAGACCGTCAGGTCAGCGAATGAGTCAATAGCGCGGGGAGCAGAATCGGCAACGCCTCCTATTCCCGGGTCCGGGCGCTCAAGCGTGGTGATGACATCACAGCCGTTTCACTCCACCACACACACCCCAGACACCCAGCACGGCACGGACAAGTGAGTGTGTGCGATCTCTGTGCATTGTGAGGTCTTTTTCAGTGTGACCATTTTTTTCTGTTTGTTTTTTTGCACTGACCCGTCAGTGTGTGGTGTCTCCGCAGTGTCTGCACGGGCCGTCCCGGCTCCCCTGGAGGAAGTGACCTCGTCTCTGCGCTGCGTCGCCTCACTCTGAGAAGGCAGAACTTCCTGTCTGAGCGTCAGTACTTTCAGACCGAACGGAACAGGAAGCTGTCGGAAGGGGCGGAGTCAGAGTGTGGCGGGAGTGGCTACAGCTCTCCACTGGGAAGCGTCCGTTCGTCCTTCAGCAACCTCTCCGAGTTCTCGTTGTCCTCCGGGTGCTTTAAGACGTTTTTGCCCGAGAAGCTGCAGATCGTAAAGCCCATGGAAGGTGAGTCCTGGGCGGGGGGAAGAAACGTCCTAAATAGTGTCCTATTCACTAGACACTAGAGTGGAGCACTACATAGGGAACATCTTATGAATGGAATGAATTTGCATGTTTATTGTCAGTCCAGTGTGGACTTGTCCCAAATAGAGCACAAAAACACCATCATACTGTAAGTGCTTGGGTATAGTTTGTCCCCTGTCCCAAACCACACACACTCGAGTCACTGTGGTTGTGGACGTGTCCCAAACTACATTCTCTACTCCCTATGTAGGGAAGAACATCAACATCACATGCACACAGCCATCCTCAGTCCACTGTGGACACATCATTAAGACAAACCCTGTATATTCTGTACGGTATGTGCCCCCTAATCACTATATAGGGCACTTCAACATCATGGGAAGTGCCTCACCAGCATGTTCTACCATGGATACGTCCCAAATCACACACCACTGTTCACTATGTAGGTCAGAGAAACACATGGATGTGTCCCAAACCGTAACCCACTTTGTTTTTTTGACATTTGCGCTTTTCCTCCTTAAGGCTCTTTGACCCTACACCACTGGCAGCAGCTGGCGAAGCCTCACTTGGCCTCCATCCTCGACCTGCACCCGGGCGTGGTCACCAAGGGCTTTAGGCCCCTCCCCCACGATGCCGTGTATCATCTCAGCGACCTGGAGGAGGACGAGGAGAACCATGGACGAGGAGCGCCATGGTTAGACAAGGGACGAGATGAGAGGAGGACAGGTGACGAGGGTGAAGACGAAGGGATCACGTTCAACGTGCACTCATCCTCCACTCCCGAGCAAAGGAAAGAGAGGAATGTTTTCACGCCACTTAAAGCTCCGCCTCTTTCTCTGAGAGCATCGCCTGCATCACAGGCTGCATCCGTGACCTTCGACACGTTGGTAAAATCATCAGCTGGGTACACGGCGCTTCCGGGGTCACAGCCAAGCCTGAGTGCTGCTGCTAATACTACTACTACTACTACAGCGCCCTCTATAGGTGAGAGAGTTTGTTACTGAGGTATCAGACCAGATCTCAGGGGAATTCTCAAATCTGATTGGACGGATTGTTCTGATTGATTCTGTTATGTTTTCTCTTTGATAGCAGTAAATCCAGGGAAGTGTCAGAGCTCCACCTTCTCCACCTACACCTTCACCACCTGCCGCATCCTGCACCCCAGTGATGTCACACAGGTCACACCCAGGTGCTGCTCTCTGATTGGCTGTTTCCATTCCTGCAGTATTTAATCTACTGGACTGATTTGTGTGTTTGTGTTGTTTATGAATAATCATTTTCATTCTTTCCTTTAATTTTTTCTTTTGTCCTTCCTTCTTTCCTTATTTATTTCACTCTTTTGTCCTTTCATCGACTTTCTTTCTAACACACCGTCTCTTACATCTGTCTTTCTTTTTCTTTTCACTCTTTTTCATTGTTATTCTTCTTTTATTCTTTTATTAAATTCTTTCCTTCTCTTACATTCTTGTTTTCTGCTGTTGTCTCTTTTTCTTTTCATTACATTTAATTTCTTTTGCCGTTTTCTTTCATTTCTTTTGCTTTTTATTGTCTCATTCTTGTTTTTTTTTTATTTTTGTATTCTCATAATTTTGTTTTTGTTTCCCCTCCTCTCTTCCTCACCCCTCCTCAGCTGTGCGTCCACGCCGAGTTCTCTCCGCTCCGTCCCCTCGACTCCGGTCACCCCCTGCAGGTTGAATCTGGGTGACTCGTGCTCTCCACGTCGCATCACAGCGCCCCCTGCTGGTCTGGCTAAGCTCCTGTTGGAGAAAGGCATCTCTGCGCAGAAAGTTCCTGCCCCCTCCAAACTGCCCCAGTCCCTGCGCCTGCTCCCCACTACCCCTCCTAACTCCCCCTGCCCCTCCCCCGTACCCTTTGACGCAACCTCCACACTTCCCGACAAGTTCCTGGCGTCGCGGCCAGCCGAGCTCTTCCTGCAGGACGTGTACGGCGTGAAGCCCGACCTCGTCGAGCGTCTGCGCAAGCTCGGATTGGACAAAAACGTCATTGGGACCGACCCGGACGCTGCCCCCCGGTCATCCACCCTGTTACCGACGGGCGGAGGAAGCTTATTGGTGGGTCTGAGGCGGAACCAAAGCCTGCCTGCTATGGTCGGTCAGCGCAGCCCGTCCTACTCTGCTCCGCCCCCTCACCCCACCTCCCTCGCTCTTCCTACGCCACCCTGGGGTAACTTGAAACCACGCCCTACTCATAGACACGCCTCTCTTTCTCAAGCTCCTTCTGTTTTACATGAGCATTAAAAAGGGAAGAGAAATGTATTCCGTGGATGTGGCCTAAGAGACGGTATAAATAAAACACTGACCTTTTTTCTTTTTTTTTTGCTTCTGCTTGCCTTCCTACGAACTAATAACAGATGAAAAGAAGACGTGATGGCTGGTCTTATAATCCGGCTCGTTTTAAAAAGCACAATTATGTAAATAGTTGTAAGTATCACCTGGAACGATTGCGCGTCCCGACCTGGGTCAACAAGGGTGGAGCTTAAGGGGCGGAGCTTAAATTTAGTCAAATTGTCTATTTAAATACAGATTGGAAATACCACATGATCTAGTAGAATGTGAAACGTTAACTATCTTGCTAGCAAACGCTACAGTGTGGTGATAGACTACGGTTTAGCATCCTAGCAAACCCAAAAGTATTTCCTGCGGTGTTGTCTTGGTGAACCCTGACTACATGACTAGCTATATATTATGATATAGGAGACGGTTATGTCTCAGCTGATATTAGCATTATTAACAGTTCTGTCCTCACCTAGCTGCCTACTGTAGATTAGCAAATCAGTACGAAATGAAAACCCACCCGGGTTGACTCAGGACAGACGATGTCCAGGATCCACCGATCATCAGATATGACTGTTTTTTGCCTTCACCGTTCACTCTGTCCAGAGTCTCAGCCTTTAACCTCTGTCGTAGTCACGCTGTCTGGTGATCGTCGAGGCTCTGCAGGTCCTGAAAGGTGACAGAATGTCTAGCAGGGATTCAGCACGTAGGGTGAAGTGATTTTTACAGAAAGTCTGTACTAGCACGTGGATTTATTCGAGCGTAGAGGGTTTGTAGTAAGTCGAACAAGAAAGCAAGACGAATGTGGGTTATGAAAGTGATGAAAGATGTGATTCGAAAGTGGAATAAGAGAAAATAGGAATTAAAATGATGAAATCATGAAATGATGATCTTGCAGAGCCTCAGGAAGGGGGGAAAAATGTCCTGGTCAACACTAAGTATTAGCTTTCTTCACTTCAGTCGTATCGCTGCATCTACAACTCCTTACTCAGCATGCATGATCTTTATAGTTATATCTCCTAAAGTGCATTTAACAGCAGGTTTCATGATACTTAATCTATTACCGGATTTAAAGGTCCATTAGGTAAGTCCTTTTTAAAAAAAAAAATTTAAAAAAAGATTGTACAAGTACAGAATAATAAAGTTTATTGCACCTTTTAAAACCACTGTATTTTTCGGGAGCAAAAGGAGAAATGGGAACATGTTCGTCTTACAGATTTAATTTGTGTCATTTATTCTAAAGGGAATGTCCACAAGTTTGCCTCACACTTACACACTTGGACACACACACATCGTAGAGCAGTAGTTCACTTGTCAGCCTGGAGAACGCGCGTGTGTGTGTGTGTGTGTGTGTGTGAGTGGACTCTGAGTGTGTGTGTGTGTGTGTGTGTGTGTGTGTGTGTGTGTGTGTGTGTGTGTGTGTGTGTGTCGGTTTCGTCCAGACACACAGGAGACTTAGCCGCTCTAACTTGCCTCTTAATGTCAGTGTGTGTGGGGTGCCCTTTGATGGATCGCCATCCCATCCATGATGTAATCCAGCCATAGTCACACCCTGACCACGTCCTTCATTAGTCCTACTTCAGTACAGTGTGTTCAGCAACACAAACACACACGTATCGATCAGTATCAGTACCAGCCAGTGCTGATGATATCAGTTATCACCGTGTGACCTTCCACCGTCTCCACTCTCCCTTTTTTTTCCTTCATTTAAAGCACTTTTTTTGGTTGTTTTGTTTCATTTTAACCCACTAGCATGATGATATTGATCACTAAATGACCGCACCGTATCTTTAAGCAGGAGAGTCTAACCGTAAGCTATTGGCATGAAGGAATTTTATTAAGCACTTTTATTTAGCAGCAGAATTTCATTACATTGTATGTCTGTGTGTGTGTGTGTGTGTGTGTGTGTATATATATATATATATATATATATATCCTGCCTATGATGGATTTGTTTTTTTATTTTGCTGAGTTCAAAAATGGATCCACTTTTAAAACCTTCTCGTGTCCTGGTCCAAACCAAAAAAAGGACAGAATTTGAGCTGCATTTTTGCTGACTAGGCGTCATTACTGTTGTTACAAGTGTTTTGTTTGTTTTGTAAACAGAATTTCTATGATTGTGATTTTACAAAGTCTTGCTTGCCAAGTTGTGCCATTTATTAACAGCCATTGGATAATGCACTGCAATGGGGCGGGGCTTGTAATATCACCAGGACATTGGCTTTACATATTTATTAAATGGTTAATTATTAACTGAAAAAAATGTTGGAATGAATTTATCGCCATGTGATTATACTTTCTGTACAGGATTTACACAATGTTGGAATGTTCCAAAGAAATGCACAACTCGCGATTTCAATTCTCTCGCCTCCATAATCAGCAGTTTGGAACAGTATATATAATGAACTGATGGAAAAGTTAAGTCCAGGTCGCTCATTTGTACTGAATTTAGTTTAGCACTGGAGCTACAAGGCATACGTTTGTATATACTGTACTTACTAAAATGTCATTAATAAAATCATTGGTTAACTAGTCGTACAAATAGCCTGCAGTTTAAAAAAATATATATAAATTTCTGCTTTCAAACTTTAAGACATTATAATTCTTCTTGTCCAAAATGGCCACCCAGGTACTTTGTTCTCGTTCACAGTTTACAGCGAGTCCCACTGTGTCCTGATGACGCATTTCTGGACAAGATTTAGCAAAAGAAAGATCAGCGTTGTCGCTTCAGTACACAACTAAATCATGTTATGATAGAAGCGATGGAGTCGATGCATTCATAAGCACAGAGATATGACTGTTTCCCTGTCTAAACCTCGAGCTGTGCGGTTTTGTCGCCTTTGTTTTTTTTAATAAAGCAATGAAGAAAAAATATTTTTTGGTCTTGTCCGTTTTTATTTTTTTTTAAAACCTAATTTCATTTAAAATATAAGGGGAAAAAAAAAGCTTTTTTGTTCTATTTCCATGTTTCTACTGGCTTATTTAAGCAAATCAGATTTCCTTCCTGTTGTGAGATCATATAAGTACATACCCCCCCCCCCCCCAGCTTGTTGCTCAGATTTGCTGTTCTTTTTCCCCCAGCACCTGCACCTTTACCCCTGCTAACTCCCCGGCCCCTTCCCTCGGACCATGCCATTGTTAAGTTCTTTATGATAAGCATTCCTAGCATAAGCAGTTGTCATTCAGAGCCTTTCATTTCTTTCTTTTCCACTAGCTTGTCTAGGTGAAGCTGAACTAAAAAAAAATATAGGGCAGTAATGAAGGTGATAATCTGTTTCGAATGAGCCGTACAAGATAAGGAAGTCCCACTGTCCTGTTTATGGGGAGTATAATAGCGGGAGCTACAGTAACATGACGTCATTTTAAAGAAGCCAGGTGCCATATTAGAGTCCTTAAAACATGGCAATGTAAAATTAAATTCTATGCTGAGTTTGGTTGTTTTATATTTTTCAGCTAAAGGTAACATACCCTTAACAGCAATAATCTTCTTTTAGAACCCATAACTGTTATTCTCTCGGCTGCCCTCGTCAAGAGGTCGCTACAGCAGACCATCCACACAACTTGTTACAGGGTTTACATCCTGATGCAACCCTTCCATTTTCTCTGGGCTTGAGATTGGCACTGACCGCATCCAGTGGCTGGCGTTTGGGCATTGTGTGGGAATTGAGCCCAGGTCTTCCACATGGGAGGCGAGAAACCTACCACTGAGCCTGCAATGCCCATTAAAGAACCCATAGTTGAAATTACATAGTTTCCTCCACGTACTCTGGTTTCCTCTCACAATCCAAAGACCTGCAGATTAAACTAACTCGTATTCCCAAATTGGCCGTAGTGTGCTCACCTCGTGCCTTAAGTCTCCTGGGATAGGCTCCAGGCCCCCCCGCAACACTGAATACAGGATAGTGAGAAAGTGTTTTTGTGTGCGCATGCACATTTTATTGTAAACAGTCTTGTACTCTTTTATGCACGGGCCTGAAGCCTATTCCAGGAGACTTGGGACATGAGGCAGGGTACACTCCGGATGGGGTGGCGATCCTGTGCAAGGTACACACATACACTCACACACTCACACTACGGGCTATTCTGGAACGTCAATTAGCCTAAACTGCATGTCTTTGGACTGTGGGAGGAAACTGGATTACCATGAGGAAACCCACCAAACACGGGGAGAATAAGACCTTAAGTGCAAGGAGATGTGAGGCTAAAGTGCTAACCACTACACCACCCACCGTGCCACCTCACTCTTTTACTGTGATGAAATTATTTACAGGCGTCTCACGGTCTGTACCGCTTTATTCAGGGTCGCGGGGGGTCTGGAGACCATCCCAGGAGACTTATCCCAGGGCACGAGGCGGGGTACACGCTGGACAGGGTGCCAATCCATCACAGGGCACACACACACACACACACACACACACACACACAATGAGAAGGAATAGTAAAGTAAAAAGCCTTGTGTAGTTCTGCTTTAACTAGCTGTTTTATTTATTATGAGTTATTTTTGCAAAATTTGAACACTGCGCCTTTAAGAACATCTGACGAGAATTGACTGTTTTGAGTAAACCAATATGGCCGACAGACTCCGCCCACTGACTTCACGCACGGTTAGGCGGAAATGACCTGACGTCACTTTTTAGTATTTAAAAACCTCCATGATACCGTTTATGATCTGTACATTAAAAAAAAACACAGTTAGAGCTTTAAGAACTAAAATATAGACAGTAAATATTTACCTGACATGGTTAACTACAGCCTGCTCTAAACTCCTGCTGTAAGGTAAGATAAACTCCTGCTGTATACATGAGATGACAGTTGAATGATCGTTAAGATGTATGCGCATGCGTACACTGCTGCTTATTCCAGCAACCGTTTTCCCAGTTCTGCCCAGTAAAATTGTTCAGGGGAATGAAGGTTTTATTATAATTTTTTTTAAATAAAGAAATAAATCTGGACTCATTCTTGTTTTGCGAAATATTTTGAGACTTGTATTAGTCGATATATATTATTAATCATGTTTTATATTAAAAAGAATCATTTTAAACATATTCCCAATTGTGTGTAATATTAAAAGGCAGCCACAGAACTCTTGTAGAAGATGTGAAGCTTCATGATGTCTGGTTGGATATTGATTTTGGCGCCATCTAGTGAGGAACATGTGTTACTACAACTGTGACCAGGTTTTGAGAAAGACATTTTTATAAAGTCTGCTGCTTCAGTGTTTTTAGATCTTTTTGTCAGATGTTACTACGGTATACTAAAGTATAACTACAAGCATTTCACAAGTGTCAAAGGCTTTTATTGACAGTTACATTAAGTTCATGCAAAGAGTCAATATTTGCAGTGTTGACCCTTCTTAGGAGTGACCCTTTGTGTAAACTTTGTGTAAATTAATATTTGTCATTCTCAAAATTAAACATGCTGTTTAATAAATAAATTTAATTAAAAAAAAATTTAACGCCTATATACAGTAGTTGCATTACACAGAAACTGATATATACTTCAAATGTTTATTTCTTTTAATTTTGATGATTATGGACAATGAAAACCCATAATTCAGTATCTCTGAAAATTAGAATATTACAAAACCAATTAAAAAAAAAAAATCCTAACAGAAATGTATAATGTTCAGCACTCAGTACTTGGTCATGGCTCGTTTGTAAACCATAATCATCAAAATAAAAGAAATAAACATTTAATATATCAGTCTGTGTGTAATAAGTTATTTATAAGTTTTACTTCTTGAATTGAATTTATGAAATAACTCAACTTTATTTCCCCCCCTCAGGCTTGTGTTACAGCTCAAATGTTATCTCCTCCCCTACAGGGTGCTATTCTGTGTGAATCGTTTAGAGCACCACCTGTAGGACCATAGAGGAACTGCAAGATTGTACCATATCAAATGCAAGCCTATCAATTTAAGATTAATAGAAAAAACTTTTTTTGGAGTCACATTGGCGATGCATGAATCGCCACACAAAAGAAACACCCCACCTCTGTGGGACAGCATAAAACACTTGAAGAACCGAAATTCTCGCTTTCTGTTGCATTGACTCAACTTTCTTTACTTTTTCTACAAAAGTTATTGCATGTGTAATGCATCCCCAACTAACATTTTTATCTTTTTCTGGTCTAGGAAGGAATGCCTAATTGCCAGTCTCCTCCTGTTTATAATTCTGCGAACACACCAAGAGATCCCAGTATACTGAAATCATAAAATATTAAACAAGAGAATTCAGTCCCTGAGTTCAGAATCTCCAGCGGTCAGACGACTACAGTCCATCTGGTACACAGCACACTCGCAGAGAAAGGAAAATACAATTGACCTCTGCTCTGAGCTTTAAAAAGAGAAGTAGTCTCCAAATACACCTGCTCATTCACACTATCACTGCTCAGAGTGTGGGAAGTCTTTCAGCAATAGTGGAAATGTAGTGAAACACCAGTGGATTTACTGAAGAGAGAGAGAGAGAGAAGCCTTATTACATCAAAATGAGTTTTACTAAAGAGAATAATCTACAAACGCAGTCAGAAGAGAAACCGTATCACTGTACAGAGTGCGGAAAGAGTTTTAGCATGAAAGGAATTTTCATTGAACACCAGCGGATTCACACGGGTGAGAGGCCTTATCACTGTACAGAGTGCGGAAAGAGTTTTTCTCAAAGTGGAAATCTAGTGACACACCAGCGCACTCACACTGGAGAGAAGCCTTTTTACTGCTCACAGTGTGGAAAGAGTTTTACTAAAAGAGAATCTTTAGTGGCACACCAGCGGATTCACACTGGAGAAAGGCCTTATTCCTGCACTGAATGCGGAAAGAGTTTTAAACAAGCGGATACTCTCCAAAGTCATCAGCGCGTTCATTCAGGAGAGAAGCCGTATCTCTGCTCAGAGTGCGGGAAGAGTTTCAGTGTCAGAGAAAATTTCGTTAAACACCAGCGGATTCACACGGGAGCGAAACCTTATTACTGCGCAGAGTGTGGAAAGAGTTTTTCTCAGAGTGGAAATTTAGTGAAACACCAGCGGATTCACACCGGAGATAAGCCTTATTACTGCGCGGAGTGCGGAATGAGTTTTATTCGAGGTGATCATCTTAAAGCACATCAGCGTATTCATTCCGGAGAGAGGCCGCATCACTGCTCACAATGCGGGAAGAGCTTTAATGAGAGAGGAACTTTGGTGAGACACCAGCGGATTCACACGGGAGAGAAACCGCATCACTGCACAACGTGTGGAATGAGTTTTAAACGACGAAGTCAACTCCAAACACACGAGCGCACTCACACAGGAGAGAAGCCGTATCACTGCTCAGAGTGCGGGAAGAGTTATACATCCAAAGAATCTTTAAAAGTACACCAGCGGATTCACACTGGAGAGAAGCCGTATCACTGCACAGAATGCGGGAAGAGGTTCACACAGATGATTCTTGTCCAAAGGCATCATTGCGTTCGTTCCTTAGAGAAGGCGTAGCTTTGCTCAACACCGTTTAGAAATACATTTAAACAAAACGTCTTTTTGTCTTACAATTCTCTTCATCTCTGTTCAGTTGTTAACGTATTGGTAATGATAAAACATCTCAAATTTTTTTCTCGAAATGGTCTTGTTTCAATTCAATTCAATTCAATTTTATTTATATAGCACTTTTAACAATGTTCATTGTCTCAAAGTAGCTTCACAAAAATGAAAGAAAAAAAAAAGAAGAAAATTTATGGATGTGTGTATGTGTGAGAAAAATGTGTCTAGATAATAATGAGATGAATGAATGAATGATGAATGAAATGTCTCTGATGA
>JAQMYJ010000037.1:4502943-4514087 GCA_030014305.1 Clarias laeviceps | reverse complement strand
GAATGTAGAAAATAAATCACTAAACAAAAACAAAGAAATTTGCAAGTGTTCTAAAACTTTTGAACGGTAGTGTAGTTATATCAGATTTTAATACAAGCAGTTATAGTATTTTTGATCAGACAACCCTACCCAAGTTAATACCATTCTGTTACTACATTCGACATGACATATTTATGTATTAATTAAGCAAAATATACACCTGGGGGTGGCTGATCGGTGTATAGCTGTGTTGTGAAAAGACTTCCTATTCACATAATCTCCTCCATTTGGCGAAGACTCTGTGATAGGATCTGTGATAGAAGCCCGAGGCCTAGAGAGAGCTGATTGGCCGTGGGATGGGAGGCACTTAGCACTCTCACATCAATCGCCAATCATTGATAGTGCTGTCCTTCGAGTGTGTTATTGTTAAGTTTTAAAATGTTAAAAAATTGTGTCCGAGCTAAGTTTTAAGCTAGGTGCGTGAGCGACCGTGAGGAGCGTACGTGGTTCTTCAGCCCTCACTGACCGATAGTAATAGCCTTAATGTGGGAGCCTTAATAGTAGTAGCCTTAATGTGGGGGGGAATATATATATATATATATATATATATATATATATATATATATATATATAAACACACACACACGAGAGACAACAATTATCTGCACTCTGGCTGTAGAATTATTTTATGAACTTTTAGAAAAGACAAATACATAACTTTCTGAATTTTCAATACACTTTGTCCATCTTTACACCCCCTACACCCTCAGATCACACACACACACACACACACAAAAAAAAACATGAATCACTACACACTGCTCTTCTTTCATATCACGTTCGGCCCTGCACAGCAGTCTGCAACTGGGGAGACAGTAGACTTGAACGGAAGTTTTAAAATAAATGGATCATTTTTACTCAACACTCTACTATTAATAAATAAACTATTGATCAGATTAAGGATTGTAATTCATGTTCTTGTCTGACACTTTATTCAGTCTGCAGGGTTCAGCTAAACAGGAGGAGAAACTCAGGGTAAGTTTAAGTAAATCTGTCAGCGAGCATGTTAGCTTCACAGACTGTGTTTTCATAGTAACTAACTAAGAGGTTTTTGGTTTTTTTTTTGTATTTTTATGGAAGATTCCGGTGTGGCAAATTTTTTTTTCTTAAAAGGTTTGTAACCGCCCCCCCCCCCCCCCCCCTTACACTACCCCTACACCTCTTCTTTGGATCCACTATTCCTTAATAAATAACATGCTGATTTTTATTGTCAGAGTAATTTATGAGCTTTGTGTAAAATGTTTTGTTAATTAAAAAAAACAAAAAACAGTAGGAATCTTTGTACATAGGTGTAAAACAATAGTGGACAGTAGAGGGCAGTAATGCAGGTGAAACGTCGAAGAAGAAGAATAAATCCGGCTGAATAAATCCGTTCATGTGAATATAATTGCAGGAGCCGACATGACGTCATTTCCCTGAAGTCAGGCGGCCATATTGGATTACCTAAAACATGGCGTGAAATTACCGACTTTACATACAATTATTCACTTTTAGCACCATGTAGGCTAAAAAAAAGTTTCCATATTTCTACTAATATAACTTGCTATATAGATTTAAGATTACATTAAATGTTTATTCTAGCAAAAATGAACATTAAATTACATTATTTACATTATTTGTAAGCTGCAGCTTTAAGAACCAATATGGCCGACAGGCTCCGCCTCCTGTCGTCACCTCCTGGTTTTTAAATCTCCATGATTCTGCTTATTATCTGCACATAAAAACACAGATAGATCTTAATGAGTTAAACATAGTGGTTATATATCTGAGATGGTTAAAAACTTTCTTTAAGGTAAGTTCCACTAATGATGTGTAAACAAGCTGTTAGAATAGGAGTTAAAATGCATTACTGCTTTTATGATTTTAAATCATATGCATGCAAACTTATGGGTGCACGTGAACAGACCTGATGTGGCATCAGTCCTCAGTTCAGTAAATGCAGTAAGTTTTCTGTGTTCAGTCTGCAACTGATTGTTGTTAACATGAATGTGAGCAGCAGTGGTGTCGTTCATTCCCTTCCTGGTGTTGCTCATATTTTTTGAGCTGAATAAATAAGTTGCTCATGTCTACATTCAGTGATGGAGTGATTGACGAGAAGATCAGGATCCTAATACAGTGACTGTACACCAGTGTACACACGTAAACAATGCTATGTATTCCTGCAACCATTTTTCCTAGTACAAGTTATACTTAAAACAGCTCCTTTTTTAAAAGAAAGGTCCAGGTGTGAACTTCTTAATTTTTGGGACTACACAAACTTTATTGGACTACACTTAGATTATTAGGTCATAAATAGTTGCATACAAAAGTACTAGTAAAGGAGGTAGTAGGTAAGTGTTTACTGAGGATGACTGAGTGTTAGAGAGACGAAAAAAAAAACCACCTCAGAATGCTGCAGGCTGGGTAAAACAATGTGTGTGTGTGCACGCGCGTGCGTATACAAAAGAGTTGTGTGTTTGTGTGTGAGTACCGTAACAAGGACATTAAGGGGATCCCAGCATCTCACGCATACAAATTCGACAAAACGCAAAATGAATTTTGATCGCTCAAAAGACTACAATCAAACTGGTGCTCCATAATGTGAATAAAGTTTGAAATGTATTTTCTTTCAGGACAAGAGTCAGTTTAGGATGTGACAGCTTTTTGGCGCACAGTATAGCACATTTTTTGTATTGCCGTTTATGGCACTGACATCTAAACAGCAATCTACTTTCGTTCTCAGGTATTGTGAGATTTAAATGAAGAAGAAGTGCGTCGAGCTAAGTTTTAAGCTAAGAGAATAAGAGTTATTGCTTGTTGTGTCCGCTACCCTGATGCACTTACTGGTCCAGGCCCAATGGACCCGGAGAGACGCGCGCGCGATCTCTGTTTATTCTCAGCTAAGAGAATGTCAGTCATAGAGGGACCTGGAGACAGACAGGAGAGAGGAAATACATTTACATTCTCCTGATTAAACAAAAGGGTCATAGCAGACAAGAGCCATTTGGATGTACTGTATATTCGTCTGGATACAGGATATAGAAGGTGTTACCACATAAGGCATAAGGATCACAGTGAGGGGGCTGTCCTCAGGGCACAGGAATCTTCTTACTAGATTACAATGCCTTAGTATAAAACCTTACAGGTATGATCGACTTCCTTATCTGATTCAGTTGATTGGCTTCCATATCTAATTCAATCCATGCTCGATGCTGCACCATGTATAGTTCGTGAGTCCACTGTTTCCAGCGGACTCGGGCACAGTTCCAGAGCGTACAACAGCCTTCTCATGAAAAAAGGCCTTTGTGAGTCTTCTAAGTGATGCTGCCTGTGTTTGTTGGCCATGCGAGTTTGCTAGAGATGTGCAGACCCAAGTATTTATACATTGTCACCACCTCCACAGCTTCTCCTCTACCAAAAGGAAAGAAGATGTATGACCTCCCCCCTTTTAAATCCACTAATATCTCCTTATTTTTCCCCACATTGATGTACAGATAAACCAGTGCACCAGCTCTTTCACCTCCTGCCTGTAATTTTCAATTGTGTCCATTATGTGGGTCAAAACAAGCTGTTCAAGGCACTTCATAATAATGGGTGTGAGGTCCACTTTGAAGCTATGTTTTTAGGCACTGTGAACTTTATAAAACAAGCAGGCATGTTAGCTTGTGACAGAGAGGCATTAAAAATATGTCAGCACCTCAATGAGTTTCTGAGCACCTTATCTTAGATCCCGTCCTTTTCTAGACCCGCTACTTTACAAGGATTAATCCTCTGCAGTGTTCTTCTCACATCCACTGTAGACACCCTAAGGAGCAGCTCATTCAATGAAGGTTTGAACCTACAGTATTTGTATGGGGACAGTTGGATGGCTTGAAGTGACCACAGAAGGCATTCAGAGCATCAGGAAGTGATGGATCCAAGGGACATTCAACCATTCAAAGGTGGGGGCGTGACACTGCTGTGTATGCTTTCCATTTGTTTGTGTAAACATGTAACGTGTTGTTACGTCTGGTTGCTATATAGACATTCTGATAAAAACGTGGCAAAATATTCATCAGCTTTGCCTGGTTAAAATCTGTACAAAAGGCTCTGGGTGCTTAGTCTGGAGTTTACAGATGTAGTCATGTAGATCCCTAATATGCTAACTTTTGCAGTCAGGTGGGGGTTGGGGTATGTAAACAGCAACCATGTATATAACGATAAACTCTTGGGGCAAGTAGAACAGACAGTATTTTAGTGACGCATGTTCCACCGACTCCGAGCAATGGCTGCTTAACGGACTACAATTTGTGCACCAGCGTTTGTTGATATAAATGCAGAGTCATTTTCCATGAGTTTTCCCTGACCAGTGATTGCAGTCAGTTTGGGAGAGGAGTAGCACCTCGATCTGATAAGCTAAGTCCGGCATATTGATGTTAAGCTATGTCCCTGTCAGAAGGAATGCACAATAGTTCTGCATTTCTCTGTAGTGGTTCAGTCGGTACCGCAATTCTTGTCTAATGATTGAATGTTGGCAAGGTGAAGTGTCAGAAGAGCGGGTCTGTTTCTAGCCTTTAGCCTAATTAGCAAGGCAGCCCGTTTACCTCTCATCTGAGGTATCCTTAGTCTCCCCAACATTGATTTTAATTCCAGTTTTAAGTCATTGCTGTGGTTAGCAAGTTTGAATAATACAGCCGAATTATACCTCACTACAGTTTGCTTCTAAGAAGCTGCTGCACTACTGTGAGCCGCCATGACTGTCGATCAGTAGTGCTGAACACTGAGCTACCCCTGCCCACTGTGTATACCTGAGAAGGTTAAAAAACTTTTTTTTAAAAAACTTAATTTAGTCGTGTCCAATTCCTCAACGTCACTAGGGGCGCTCCCACATTAAGCTGCTACTACCATTCAGTCTGGGGGGCCGAAGACTATCATGTGTTTCCTCCGAACCACGTGACGCCAGCCGACCACTCTTTTCGAACTGCTCTGTCACGCACCGTTGGGGGCGGTGTAACACACTCGGAGGGCAGCGCTATCCTCTCTTTGTGCTTACGTGAGCTCACAGACGTCCCTGATTGGCTGTAGAGCCGTGATTAAGGTGGGAGCACTAAGTACCTCTCAGCCAATCTGAGTATGCTCGGCCAGTCAGCTCTCTCTAGACCTCCCGCTGCAAGAGGTTACAGCATCACCCAGGAATTTAACTCGCGATCTCCGGATGATAGGGAAGAGTAAACAATTACTGTGTTTATATGAACACAGTAATTTTTGGTGAGCAGTTTACACCTGAGCCCTGTTAAAATGCAAAGAGTGCTGTTAACGATCCCACAGAAAAGTCAATGCAGCACAAATTGCTGAAGTAAGTTAATACTGGCTACAACATAAAGGTATCAAAACACCCAGCTCATCACATCCTGCTGTGTATAGGGCTTAGTAGGGAAGGAGTTCAAGGTTGTTTATCCAGCCTCCAGATTTCTCATATCTCAATAGGAATAAGCTTTCATAGAGTACCCCGGCCAAATCAGTCTGATCCATGAAGGCCCGACCTTGCAACCCATGGCACTCCAAAGATCTGTCGCTAACGTTCAAGTGCGAGACACCAAAGCACACCCCCAGGGGCTGCCCAATAGTACAAGAAAAACCTGCAGAATACTGGGCTTAAGGTTTTGTAGTGTTATAACTGATCGGTTTATAATGAAATAATTCTTATCTGTCATGCATAGGGCAGTCTGCAACTTGCATTTATTGCAAACGCAAGAGTTTGGTATTTTCGTGCAGCAAATCATGAAATTCTGCGGAATTTAACAATTTGCCTTTTTCGCTGCCTAGTTGGCATTGTCTAAATTTCATGGCCACATACATAGACGTACTACCATGGGTAAAAGTAGGCCCGTACAGTCTGGTACACAGTTTTTTGCTACACTAAAAGACAGTATGCAGCCTGCCAAACTCCACATTCAATCCAGTCACAAGCACTTTCGGCAAGAAACCACATCTGGTTATATCATCTGTAGCGGGTTGACATGGAGACATGATATGGAGACCAAGTTCAACAAAACACAAAGCATTCTTTATTTACAAATGCTCAATGAACAGATTTATTTATTTATTAATACTCAGGCGTGCAATTTGGAGCTTTAGTGTGATAGCGCAGGCGCCTAAACTTGGGGTGCGGGTCTATGGGGCCTAGCTCGGTGCAGGTAGAGTCCTCAGAGTCGCAGTGAGGCAAGCCGAGCAGGTAAGGTGCAGAGGTGAGAAGCATGGTTGGTTATTAATGTGAAGTGCCGCCCTTCTAGATAAAACCTTAGCTCCTCTATTGCCTACTTCTCTCTATAGTGGCATATTTTTGTTCAGTGGGAGTTTTCTACTCAGAGATGGGATAAGGTACTTTACCATTGAACAGATGAGACAACACCACCCCGAGCCCAGTCTAGGAGGTGTTCGCAACTACTAGGAACGGGCGATCAAAGTCATTGTTCCGGAGGATTGGGGAACTGCTGAGATGGCCTGGGCAACTGGCAGGCCTGGGTCATCTCGTTCAGTTTACATGGTGTCCCAGCTACATTTCAACGATCTGCGCCATCATCGCCCCTACGCTGCTGCATATTTAGATGATAATGCAATTTGATTTAGGCAGTCCTGCTGAGCTCTGGTTGCAATGTGTGGATCATAAGTCCACCTGTGGAATTTGAGTGCGGCTTGTGTGCTGGAGAGGCCGAAGCATGTGTGAATTTCACTTTTGAAATGAGCCTCACCTGCTCTCAACTCCTCTGCTTCTCTGCATGGGTCAGACGTGCAATCTGGAGCCTTAGTGTGGTAGTACACTCCTAAACATTCGGACTCCTAAAGTTAAGACGCAGGTCCACGATGCCTAGTTCGTTGACCAGTTCAAACGAGAAGGTTTTCAATGTGTGCACGCGCTGGCTGTAAGCCTGCTGTCGTACATCTTCAATAACCCTTAAACAACTCAACAACTCGTCAGTAATTGCTTCTTAGACATCCTGAATTGCCTCTGAACCATCCATGATCCTTCATTAATGCTAGTTAATGTGATCGTGAGCTTCGCTATTGTGGTTCTTGACGCTTCTCGCTGCTTTTTTTTTTTTTTTTTTTTTTTTTTTTTACACGTGTAACGCAAGATAAAAAGCTAAAAAATTTTTAACAAAAGAAACAAACCCAAAGCCCTCTCTAATGCCTGGACAAGGGCCATACTTGGTGTGTGGAACAAGGGAAAGGGATTGTACACCCTACATATTATATTAGCTTTCCATTCAATGCTAGTTGGGATTTAACCCTGGAACAGATAGTTAGCTGAGGCTATTTTAAAGAAACTTGGTGGATTTATATGACCGTCCACCTCCATGGTTTATTTGACCCCTCATCTTTTGGGTACATAATATTGGTAAAAAAACTACTTTCACCACTGCATACAATGTGTTGTGGCAGGCTGAGTGCATGCCATACAGGCATAGTAGTGGTGGGATAATTTTTGATTTAATTATTGCCTCTGTATTTTCTAAAATTCATTTTAGAAAATACAGCATTGGTGGCAACTGGTCAGGATATGACAGTAGAACACTTTGGCTCTATAAGGTTTGCACTCAGCCCTATTGAGTCAACGTATGTACCGCCCAGCCCTATTGAGTCAAAGTATGTCAGCTACCAGTTGTCTCCTACTCTGAGACAAATCACAGGGTGGTGGGACAGCATAAAAAACCTGAAGGAAATTGCTTTTTGCTTTCTGTTGCCTTGACTGAACTTGAATTGCAAAAAAATTATTGCTTTTGACATACTGTATTTTATCTGAACTTCATTTCATGTGTAATCCATTCCCAACTAAACTTTTTTTTTATCTTTTTCCGGTCTAGGAAGAAATGCCTAATTGCAAGTCTTCTCCTGTTTGTAATTCTGCAAACACATCAAGAGATCCCAGTATAATGAAATCATAAAAGATTAAACAAGAGAATTCAGTCCCTGAGTTCAGAATCTCCAGCGGTCAGACGACTACAGTACATCTGGTACTCGCCAGACAAAGAAAAATACAATTTACCTCTGCTCTGAGCTGAGCTAAGTAGTCTCCAAGTACACCGGGTCATTCACACTGCTCAGGGTGTGGGAAGTCTTTCAGCAATAGTAGAAATGTTGTGAAACACCAGTGGATTTACTTTTTGCCTTATAACGGCAAAATGAGTTTTACTAAGGAGAATAATCTCCAAACACAGTCAGAAGAGAAGCCGTATCACTGTACTGAGTGCGGAAAGAGTTTTAATGTGAAAGGAAATTTCGTTAAACACCAGCGGATTCACACGGGCGAGAAGCCTTACCGCTGTACAGAGTGCGGAAAGAGTTTTTCTCAAAGTGGAAATTTAATGACACACCAGCGCACTCACACTGGAGAGAAGCCTTTTTCCTGCTCACAGTGTGGAAAGCGATTTACTGAAAGAGGATCTTTAGTGACACACGAGCGAATTCACACTGGAGAAAGGCCTTATTCCTGCACTGAATGCGGAAAGAGTTTTAAACAAGCGGATACTCTCCAAAGACATCAGCGAATTCATTCAGGAGAGAAGCCGTATCACTGCGAGTGCGGGAAGAGTTTCAGTGTGAGAGGAAATTTTGTTAAACACCAGCGGATTCACACGGGAGAGAAACCTCATTACTGCACAGAGTGTGGAAAGAGTTTTTCTCAAATTGGAGGGTTATTGACACACGAACGGATTCACACTGGAGATAAGCCTTATTACTGCGCAGAGTGCGGAATGAGTTTTACTCGAGATGATCATCTCAAAGCACATCAGCGTATTCATTCAGGAGAGAGGCCGTATCACTGCTCACAATGCGGGAAGAGCTTTAATGAGAGAGGAAGTTTGGTGAGACACCAGCGGATTCACACTGGAGAGAAACCTTATTACTGCGTAGAGTGCGGAATGAGTTTTAAACAACGTAGTCATCTCCAAAGACACGAGCGCACTCACACAGGAGAGAAGCCGTATCACTGCTCAGAGTGCGGGAAGAGTTATAAAATCAGAGAATCTTTAGTAATACACCAGCGGACTCACACTGGAGAGAAGCTGCAGCACTGTTTACAGTGTGGGAAGAGTTTCCCTGACAGAAGTAGTTTAGTGAAACATGAGCGCGCTCACACAGGAGAGAAGCCGTATCACTGCACAGAATGCGGGAAGAGTTATAAAACCAAAGAATCTTTAGAAATACACCAGCGAATTCACACTGGAGAGAAGCCGTATCACTGCTTACAGTGCGGCAAGAGTTTTACTGACAGAAGTAATTTTGCGAAACACAAGCGCATTCACACTGGAGAGAAGCCGTATCACTGCACAGAATGCGGGAAGAGTTTTACTCAACAGAATCATGTCCAAAGCCATCATTGCGTTTGTTTAGTAGAGAAGGCGTAACACTGCTCAATACAGTCAGGAAACAAACCATCGCTGTCATACATACACGAGAAGCTGCACACCTCTTAACTCTGTGGACTGAGCTTCATTTAAACATGTACATTTAAGGCATGCAGATGAATTGTTAGTCAAGAAATTTTATTATTATTATTATGGGTGTGATGATACTGGCGTCATGATTTAATTTACACTGATTCTCAGACTGTTTAGAACTAAATGTAAACAAAAGGTCTTATTGCCTCACAATTCTCATCTTTTTTCAGTTTTTAACAAATTAGTATTGTTAAAAGATCTCAAAAATGCTTCTTAAAATGGTCGTTTAAACTGATAGATACATCAAAGTTCATGTTTTGCAGATTAAAAAAATAAATCTAAATAAATAAAAATTATACATTTTTTATTTTTTTTATTAATTTATTTATTTTTTATGAATGAATATACCATGCCTTGTTGTAAAAAGGTTTAGGAGTGTACTACCACACTAAAGCTCCAGAATGCACGTCTGAGGATTACAGTCATTAAAGAGAAGCTGTTCATTGAGCATGTATAAATAAAGAACCCTTTGTGAAACTTGGTTTCTGTATTTTGTCAACTTGCTACACTGGTAAAGAATACGGGCATGCGGACCAGAACCAAGCCCACAAAAATCACCAGAATGAGATCCGGGGCATCTCCTTGAAACCAACTTGCAACTACGGCCAAACTCTAATGCCTTCAGCATTAAAAAGCCACACGGATGTAATAACCTGGTTATTCAGTACATTCCGGTTGTCAGCTGACTTTATTGCTCCACAATGTTGCTGAGCCAAAACCTGAGCAACATTGAACTCGTTGACACGCTTAGTCACCAGTTTACTGGTGTATAATCTATGATCAGTGATATTCAATTCACCGGTTGGCTGTGTCATGGCTGTTTGGTTTATAGCTGTGTTGTGAAAAGATTTCCTATTCACATAATCTCCTTAAATTAATGAAGGGTCTGTGATAGGATTGTTAGTTCGATTCCGAATTGATGCTGTAGCTTCCCGCAGCCCGTGGCCTAGAGAGAGCTGATTGGCCGTGCTCTTTCAGAAGGGTGGAATGGAGAGACCTAGCGCTCTCACATCAATCACGGCTCTACAAACAATCATGGGTGTCTGTGAGATCACGCAAGCAGAAGGAGCGGATAGCTCTGTCCTCCGAGTGTGTTATGCCGCTCCCAACGGTGCATGAAAAAAGATGCCGTCAGCTGGCGTCACGTGGTTCTTCGGCCCTCACTTACTGATAGTAGTAGCCTTAATGTTGGAGCCCCCTAGTGACAGGTGGGAATTGGATACAACTAAATTAGTGAGAAAATTGGGGAATAAAAAATCTACTTGCTTTTCAATACACTTTGACCATCTTTACACACCCTATACCCTTAGATCACAAAAAAAAACATGAATCACTGCACACCGCTCGTCTTTCATAACACGTTCTCACCTGCACAGCAGTGACTCGGGAGACAGTAGCCTTGAACGGAAAGCGCTGATAAGACCAACAGAAGTTTTAAAATAACAGGTAATTTTTACTCACCACTGAATTAATGAATTAACTGTTGCTCAGACTAATAACTGCAATTCAAGTTCTTGTCTGACACTTTATTCAGTCTTCAGGGTTCAACTAAAGAGGAGGAAAAACTGAATGAGTTCATCAGAGGGACAACCCATGTTAGATGTTTTGGAGATAAAGTCAGAGAGGCCAGATTGAGGTGGTTTG
>JAQMYJ010000037.1:4419945-4436367 GCA_030014305.1 Clarias laeviceps | reverse complement strand
CACACACACACACACACACACACACATTAACGGAGAGACCATTTTTAAAACCGTTTAAAAATTAGCAAGGAACATCTTGAGTGTGACTGAATATTTAGCTAGTCTATGGACCACGGTGATGTCCATCGTGTATAGGACTGGTTAATTTCTAGCTGATCTACACAGGACCACAGAAAAATGTTTAGGTTTGCTCATCCAGAAATCCCAGGGTAAACCACGTAAATCTTCTATTAACGTGAATATTTACAGTAAGTTGTGCAGTACCCATGGACAGACCAGATTACGGAGACATCACCCCATATTATGGCCTTGGTGACCCACAGCTTGGAGTCACTCTTGCATCTGGATGTGACTCTGTTAACAATCAAGTTAGACAGAACACTAGCAACTAATAGTTCATACAATTTACTTAAAATTTTATTAAACAGCAATATTCATTTATAAATTTATATTTATTATCAGTTGTCTTGAAGTTGAGTCATGTCAACTGGACATCTTTTTTTCGTTGTTCACTATTCATCCTAGTAGCTTCTTCAATTTGAAAGGTCGGTTTGGAAACCCAAATAAATCCTCCAGGGCTGTTTCTCATCTAAACTTAATATTCCAGATGTTCATAAATGAAGTTCAGACATAAAGTTAAATCAGAATTACATATTAAGAGTTGAAAAAAAGAAGAAAATTAAGTACATAGTATCAAATTGAGAACTGTAATTATTCAAAACAAAATTATGAATAAAATGTAGGATTAAAAATAAAATGGGGAACAAATAGACCTGCTTAAACATCATACATAGGAATGAGCTAGCTAAGGCTCTGAGGAGAAACCCTAAAATTGTGGTGTTCACTGTCTGTAGAGACCTTCAATGTCTAAATGGAAGTTTTCCATGGCAAACCAAAGTCTAGCTGTCTGTATTGATAATAAATGCAACAGACAACTCTACACTAAAAACATCATGTATCATGTATATATAATATTCTTTTCAAACTTTTAGAGGATGAGGGAAGTGATAGCCTGTAATTACTGTTATTGATATGGGAGAAATTTAGGCCAGTATGGTATTTAATATTACATTAATTCTCATATAAATTAAGCAAACAATTTCTTAACAGTTTCAAGAATTTCGGTCAGATGGTGCAGATTTTAATGTTGTCTGTGGATGCGCTGAAGTTTCCTATGGCAAAGTCGAGGCCGACTCCGACACCGGTCCCAACACCAAACGCGGCAAACAACGGCTGATTGGATGTGACCCCGCGGAAAGTGTGCAGATGCACGAGCACATCGTCGACACCGTAGAAGGACAGAGTCTCATCCTCCTGGTTCAAAAACACACCTACTCGGGGGCAGTATGTCACTGGGATCTCCTGCTTCTGATTGGCGTGTAAAGCAGCACAGCACATGTCAGACAACTCAAGACTCCATGACTGGGCATTGTAGCCAAGCCCTGCCCTTGCATCCGCTCCTTTACGAGGCATGGCGCTACTGGCCACACCCACTGAAGAGCCCCGCCCGCGCCACTCCACCTCCCAGTAACAGCGAGCTGAGCTGAGCGGCTGGAGACTGAAAATCTGCGTCCAGCCATTAAATCGCTCAGGGACATCAGGGTATGACTGACTCGAGGCCTGCAGTGTTGCCTTGGTGGAATCTTCACTGAGAACTAAACGTCGGTGAGCCGTGTTTGGGTCAAAGTTCAAATCGCAGACATCTAATTGAGAGAGAGATTGATTTTATTATTTTCCATGGATCTGTGTTTTTTTTTTCTATTATAGATACCTTAATAGACCTAAATCTAAGGTGTTTTCTGCATTATATATTCTTGGCCTTATTGGCATTTGCACTTGGACTGGGTCTTGGGCATTAGTCTAAGTAGATGAAAAAAAAAATTATAATAATAATGTTCATTGATTGGTCTCAATATGGAAATTTCAGTATTTTCATTTACACTCAAATTTGGCCCTGAACCCCTAAAGACTAAACCTTGACTCAATCTAGGCTTGGTTTGGACTTGACAGTAGTCGTCTTGACTAAATACACTGGTTCCCAATTTACTCTCAGTTGATATAGCTAAGAATTATTATTTTTTTTTAATGAATGAAAAATCATTCATTGTATACTATTAAAAAATTAAATAGACTAATAAGTAATTTTACATTAATTAGCATTTTGCTTTTCACAAAAAAAAAAGTCATGTTTTTAATTATAGATTTACTGAAACAAAACCATCTCACACAGAAGCATAATGTATTCACTTTTTTTTACAACCCATGATGTTGAGTATGGTGATGGGTTCTGTTATTTCTATTGCAGTGGTGGTTTTTATGGGGCCGGGTTGCTAGCCCGACACCCAACCTTCTATTTTCTGATCCAGGCTTTAAGACTGGCAACGGCAGAGTAATTTTGTATGAGCAACCCGGCAACGCAAGGCTCGAACCCCTGACTAGCCGATTACCAAGAAAGAGCCTGAGACACCACTTCCAATGTCTCCACTTGAATTAGCAGTGATCCACTAAGTTATCTGAGCATGTTTTGTGTAAAATTTAATAATCAAGTGATATGCATGATGTATGTATAATGTATTTTATAATGAATTTCTACTACATAATTCCAACTAGATCTGTGCATGTGTGCGTGAATATGTATCCACTCACACTGAAGGAACTCATCTCTGCTTCTCGGCTCCGGATCTTTAATGCTGTCGATATCAATCTCTCTCACAGTCGGGGAAACAGAGTGGAATGTTGATGCTGTCGGAAAGGAATGAAAGGACTACTATAATGTGGTTCTGAATAGGTGCAAATACAGTATCTAGGGGGGGATTTTATGTGTAGAAAAGTTTGAGAAAATGAAAAGATGTTAAAGACGCTAACCTGGAAAGGCAGGAATGAATGAGGGATTTGGTAAAGGAGAGTCCAGGAAAAGTCCAGGGTTTACTAAGCAGAGGCACAAACAGACCAAAATCCACATTAGCACCATAACATTAAGTAAATCCATAATAATCAATGTTACCATACCTGCAAAGGATATATAAAAACAGGAATCTAAAGACAATTTAAATAAAAAAAAATATTACTGTTCAAAAATCTTTCTTTAAAATATTCAGAGTGTTCTGTATTTATTTATCTATTTGTTTGTTTGCTTTTACAGTTAAAGTGATCTCTGACTAAAAGGTTTGAAAACGTTTGAACTATCTAATTCATGTACTGTTTACTTCAGTGTCATTTTATTCCCTTTTTATTTATTATTTAATATACAACACTGTGCAGTCTTTTTATGACTTCTGCTATACGGGGACAATAGAAGAACATTTTATATTTCCCAGAGATCAGTAAATTCAGGAAAACTTACCAGGTAATTTATTTATAAAACTATGCATTTATTTATAAAACCTGACGTTACTATTTATTTATTTTTAATAAAAGCAAGGTGTTGTAACCAAATTTTCTTAAATTGACTGTTCACTGCTCTCATTATTTAAAGTACAGTTAAACCTCGGATTGCGAGTAATGCGGTTTGCGAGTGTTTTTAATAAATTTTGACTTGGAAAACAAACAAGTCTTGGTTCACGAGTACCGAGTATCATGTATCACGCACGCTATTTCCTGTTTTGACGCAGAGCGTCACGTGATCACAACTGAGCCAACGGTTTTTCTCTCTCTTGTGCTGCAGAATTGAGGGTAATCGTCTCCCCTGCTGGGTCTTAGTGCGCGTCTCTTATTGGTATAATCAACATCCGTGCACGTGTGTACTGTTTACTATAACATTGTGACCACATGTGTGCGTAAAACATATTTTATTTTGTGCATGTATGCGTGTGTGTACAGCGCGCGTGTAAAACAAAAGAAAGTCTCATTAGAGAGGTCCATTAAGATCCATTTTCTCTCTCTGTATCAGCCTGCCCTTTGTGTCTGTATGCATGCGCGTCATTGCACACTGCCACACACACACACACACACACACACACACACACACACACACACACACACAGAGATCCCTCCTACTTTTGTCTTCACAGACACACACACACACACACACACACACACTCTTTATCTCTGCTCTACACAGAAACACTGCTCTGTCGTGATCCTTTTCAAAGGTAAAGTGCAGGTTAATTCCGTTAGTGTGTCGCTCAATCGAGTGTCATTAGAGAGATTTCTTGTTTTTCTGAAAAAACAGTGGTGGAGAAAGGGTAACTGTTTAAGACGAGAGCGGGGAGAAGGGAAGCAAATCCTTACTTTAGCTTCACACACACACACACACACACACACACACACACAGAGCGCCTGTGCGCACAAACGGAAACACTTATCTGTCGGGATTTATTTTTTACTTTTTTTAAAGGTAAAGTGCAAGTTAATTTGTTTTATTTTTACTTTATATTTTGTATGAATTATTTATATGTATTTATTTTTTGGGGCTGTGGAATGAATAATTTGAGTTTCCATTATTTCTTATGGGGAAATTCGCTTTGATTTACGGGTGTTTTGAAATACGAGCCTGCTTCTGAAATGAATTATGCTCCTAATCCAAGGTTCCAATGTACTTTTTTTTAACTAGAATGTAAGCACCTAAGACTGCACATTAATTAAATGTATAGATTTTCATTAATTAGATGTATAGTCTTATATTTTCTCTTTTATTTCAACCTAGGTTTACACTGCAAAATGTAATATCTTAGAAAGTACATTCAAATGAATATAATAGATAGAATATATCCATCTATTCAAATGATTTAATATTCCTTAATTTAAGATTTACAAAATGATTAAACCTGTTTCTAGACATGTTTTTCTTTCTTATTCTGTTGGCAGATAATTTAGCTTCTTTCAAGAAATTAGTGCTTAAAACGAACAAAATTATCTGCCAATACAACAAGCAATGTATGCTTCATTCATTTATTCATTCATTCACCATCTGTAGCACTTAACCTTTGGACAGCGTCATGGGAGGCCTGGAGACTATCCCAGGAGACTAAGGGCATGAGGAGGGGTACACCCTGGACAGGGTGTCAATCCATCGCAGTGCACACACACACACACTACAAACAATTCTGATACAATAATTTGTCCTTTGTGTTTGGACTGTGGGAGGAAACCCACCAAGCACAGGGAGAACAGACCCGAGATGGCAAGGCTAAACACTACGGCACCATGCCCGTCATGCATTAAAAAAAATATTTTTTAAAGTAATTAGTCTTTCACTTGCTAATAGTCTTTCACATTTCATATTTAAATGTTATATAAACAGGAATATATGTATTCATTGTGTAACTAATGACATATGTACAGTCTGTCTGTGTGTGTGCGTGTGTGTGTGTGTGTGTGTGTGTGTGTGTTTGTTTGTTTGTTTGACACCTCAGTATGCCTGTATTGGACAGTAAAAGTTCAAGTTTTACCTTCAGTCTGGTTTCCCCCTGTAGAGAGACAAATCAGTTGGTGTTAACCTAAAACAAAATACTGTACAAAAATGCAAAGCATGCTTCAGAAGGTGGGTGTGACTTACAGTCATTGTGAGAAGAATCTACTTCCTGTTGAATAGCTGTGGCCTGTTTGACTGGAACAGAATGACAAAAAAAATCAGTGTTTAACACTTGAACTCAACTCAGCATTGACAAATAATGTTACTTAGGACAGTAAAGTTAGAAATTGGATTTGGTTGGGATGCAGACACAATTCAATGGAAATAGTGCACAAAGACAATAAAATTATAATTAAATGATTGTTCCTTCTCTCACCTGATTCTTGTCTCTTCTTCCGGTTTCTGGGTAACAGTGAGCTCAGACTCCAGCGATCGGCTGATTTTACACAGAGATGAGGAAAACAAAAATTACAAACACAGACATGAGTTTAATAGCACGAGCAGTATGTGTGTGTAGAGCATCATACATTGTCTTTCAGGCTGCTGTCTGGCCGTTGCCGTCTGCTGGGTCCTGGGTGAGCTCTGTACATCAGAATTAGCTAAAAGAGACAGAGGGTTAATGTGTGTAAGAAACACAAATACTCAAGACGTGTTTAAGTGAAGACATGGTGTACCTGTCTCTCTCTCTTCTCTCTTGTCTCTGCCTCTGATTGACCTGATGGAACTTAAGCTCCAACTGTCAGCTGAAAGAAAATGGGAAAAAAATGTAAATCATGTACAGTATGTGCGTGCAGTGTGAGAACTATTGCCAATTCTTGTACTCTACAGCCACTACCTATACACCTATAGCCACCACCTGTACAGACACTACCTATACGCTATATGTGCACACATGACCATAACACCCATATGTGCCAAACCTGGTCCAGCATGATAATCCTCCTTTGTAAATAAAGACATGGAGTAGTAAATCTGTAGTGGAAGGATTGAGTCTAATGCACAAAGGCCCCTGACTGAACTCAACCTAACCGAACTGGAACTGAAGCGTCCTTGACACCCCAACATCAGTCCCGGACCTCATTAACGCTCTTGTGTCTGAATGATCCCACATCCCCAGAGCTACTCTTCAAAATCTATTGTAAAGCCTACCCATAAAAGCCGAGGTCATTTTAACAGCAAAGGAGGAGTAGATCTGGAATGAGATTTTCAACAAAACCACATAGAGGTGTGATGGTCTGGTGCATGCTAGGATGAGTTCATTCATTCATTTATACATCTTCTACATGGCTTATTCTATACAGGGTCCAATGCCTGTCCCAGGTGACTTAGGGCAGGAGGCAGAGTACACCCTGGAGAGGGTGCCAATTCATCGCAGAAAACACACACTATGGGGAATTTGGAAACGCCATTAACCCTAATCTGCCTGTTTTAGACTGTGGGGGGAAACCAGAGTACCTGGAGGAAAACACACCAAGCCCGGGGAGAACATGCAAACTGCACACAGACCTGAGCTGGGAATCGAACACTTGACCCTGGAGGTGTGAGGCCACTATGCCTAGGATGAGCTTGTCCCACATTCACACATTTAAATCTATTTTTACATTATTATTTCATGTCTCTGGATACTGTATATTCTTCAGGATTCTTTAGCCATCAATTAGAAAAAAATGTTTTTACCCTGTCACTATTATTCATATAAATAGTATAAATGTGTATGTTCTGCATCGTACATTGTCTCTCTGGTTGCTGTCTGGTCATCTGTGTCTCCTGTGGTCTCTGGGAACTCTGTACTTCTCCATTCGCTTTCAGAGGCAAAAAACAAATCAACAAGGAGCATGAAATTAAACATGTATGAGGGATACACCGATTAACTACAGTGCGATAAACAGCCACGTACCTGTCTCTCTCTCCTCTCCCCTCGGTCTGCCTCCGGACATGTCAGAACATATGTTCCAGGTGTCTGCTGTGAAAAAAGCGACATGTATGTTAATGATTGCATACCTCCGTGCAAGGTCCGATCCTGGCCCAATCAGGGCACGTGTGCATGAGCATCTCTTATACACTGTGTGCCATTACATGTGTGTGTGTATGTGTGTGAAACTCACCCTGCTCTCGGCTTTCCCTCCCCTGTGTCGACTGCCTCAGAGAACGTATACTCCAAGTGTCAGCTAATCGGGCAGAACATGTTGCGTGAACTTTTTTCTTTAACATGCAACTTTGCAGCATATACTAGTACATTTTCTTGACTGAAATGTAAGCATTTACAATCCCTTTCTGTATTATTCAGCTTTTAATGTGGCATGACTGCACCCCTCTTTTGAAATAACGTTCAAATTTTAATGAGACACATTGTCAGCATGCCATTTTTAAATAAGCAAAACCCTACAATGAATTAACAAAGCACTAATAACCATCAATATCATTTATGTTTTGTGTTTGACTTTTTTTTTTTTTTACCAGTCTTGCACAAAAACATCTTCATGCTAATCTAATGTACATTTCAGCTACTGTGATTTTACACCACTGGAGGTCACACTGTTTTTTATTATAGGCAGCTTTACATGCATTATCTTACCCTCATTATCATTTGTGCTTCTTTGCCTGCTTTGAGATCTTGGTGAGATATCAGTCTCCCTGTCTGTAAACAAAACACATGTGAAAACAATTGTGCACTTAATATTGCAAGAGATACATTGCCTGGCATTTGTCATTGCATTTTTACAACCTTATCTAATTTATCTAAATAAACATTTATTTCTGTGCAGAGTTATTAATGTCTGACTGAGGTCTAGAGAAGGATTAGAGAAGTGTCAAACCAGTCCATAACGTATTCCCCAGCACATCACAAACACTTTCAATTAGGTTAAGGTCTGGACTCTGGTTGACAATTCATGAGTGGAAATGATTGCTCATGCTTCCAGAACTCCACAGATGTGATAATCTGGACATTCAGTACATTCAGGTCATCAGCTGACTTAATTTTATTGCCATATAACGTTGGTGAGCCTAGACCAGATCATAACACTGTCTCCAGAGGCTTCTACAATGGGCACCACTTGAGTGTATAATGAGTATAATGAGTATAATGAGTGAATCGCTTCCCTTTTCACTCTGACACGCCCATCGCTCTGGAATAGGGTCAGTCTGGACTCATCAGACCTCACTACTTTTCTATTGCTCCAAAATGCAATCCTTATGCTCCCTAGGAAATTAAAGCCTTTTTTTCCTGATGAGTCTCACTAAGAAGTGTTTTTTTTTATGGACACAGCTGTTTAGTCCCAATCCTGTGAGTTCATCATCATATTGTGTGTGTATGGAAATGCTTTTACTTTCACTATTAAACATACTGTAGCTTTGATTCCTACTGTTCATTTTTTATGATGCAACTTCACCAAGCATTTAAGTGATCTCCAATCATGGTTGAGCATTTCAGCACCGTCCTTTCAAGTTTAAATAACTTGTTAGACAGTTCTTAACTCTATTCCAATCATTTCTGCAATCTCCTTAGTTCTGTTTTTGCAAATAATTAGACTCGTCTGAAAAACAGTGACATATTTTTCATGACAATGGGATGTGTCTTCCGACATGGTTGATTAAGAATTATTAATTTCTTAATTTCACTGCTTCAGTTAAGGTTAAACTGTAGTAATTATCCAATCAAAGGCTTTTAAGAATTTACTTATTTAAATTCAAATGGGGAGTTTACAGTGTGTGAATTATATTTTGGACTATTTTTCTGTAACTAAAGTTAAATTTTAAAGACCTGGTAAGGATGATGAGTATTGTTACTGGAGAGTGAAGTAAGATTAGATCACCTTGCTCTCGCTCCTCTCTCCTCTGTCTCTCACTTGGTCTCAGAGAATTCATACTCCGGTTATTAGCTGAAAAACACATACACAATTTAAAGTCTGCTTATACAGTACATGACACTTAAAAAAAAAAAAACAGGCTGGTCACTAATGAACTGGTCTGGATTTTGCTTAAGTCTATTTTTTTTTTTTTTTTTTTTTTTTTCAAAATGTTGCTCTATTAGGACCAAAATTGTATTACTGAAGAAAAAAAAATAGTATGAAATATGAAATAATCTATGTGAAAATAGATTTGTTGTTTACATACAAACTGCAGTTTTTATTTTATTTTATTATATTATATTAAAAATCTTTTATTCATGTACAGTATACTGACTTGTTGGCATTCAACTGTATGATTTCTATAAAGGAACAAATGTGATTAAATATAATAAATTGATTTTGTGTTTTCATGGCATGTGTGTGTCCTACCTTGTTCTCTCTCCTCACTGCTGTTGCTTTGTCTTGGTCTTGGGGTGTTTGTCCCTCTACCAACTAAGAAAGACAAAATATTTTAGACAAAGCACCACATCCAGGTACAAATCAGCACGACATGTTACACCCTCATATTCATCATGTATGATACTGTATTATTAATATGGAGAAATGAAAATACTGTCACTTTGTATCAGAGGTAGCATGTTTGGATTCTTCGAGGAAAGTCTGATTCATATGGATGGTGGCTGTTATTAGGAATATTTAGTCATGCTAATATTCTAATCGAACCTAATCTCTGCCTCATACGCTATACTGCTTATTAGGCTACATTTACATGTCTAATCTTATGTAATCAAATGTACTCTACTCTACTCTAATCTTTCTGTCTCATTCTCTATACTGCTTATTAGGCCATGGTGCCATGTTTAATCTAATCTAATGCTAAAATGTCAAGCAGACAGAATAGAAATTTGAAAAAAATGAAATGTTATCATTAATTAAACCTATTAATGAAAACAGGAACAGTTATACTGACATTATCATCATGACTATCTCAAATATAAGATCAGTGAGTAATTGTGGGCCACCGTACTCACAGAATACTCTCATTTAACCACAGCATAAACATCTAGGAGCAATTTGGAGGAAAAACCCATGAGGAGAAGTTCATCACAAACAGTAAGACCTAATCTTGAGATTGATATTGACATTTTAAATTGACACAAGCCAATAAAAAACCCAAGGTGCTCTCTCTCTCTCTCTCTTTTACTCTTTCTTAGAGAGAGATGGTCAGTGTCAAACTTACAGTAGATACGCAATTTTAGAGGCAGAACCTGCTTAAGTGATTTATTTTGAGAATGTTTAAGACATTTCCATCAAATCAAAAAGGGGTCTCTGATATGATACCTGGACATCAAACACTTAGAGAGGGAAGGGAAGGAGGACCTGTTACACACAGACAGAGACACACACATAAGATTAGTGAGCAAAGTCTGAAAATTCATACATTTACCTACCTTGTTCTCTATCCTCACTGTTGGTGTTTCCTCTTGGTCTTAGGGAGTTTGTCCCTCTACCAACTAAAAGAGGGACAAAATATTTTAATGAAATAGCACATATAGGACATGTACAAATCAGATACATGTTACACCCTGATATTAATCATGTATCACAGTGTTATTAGGGCAAATAAAAATATTTTAATCCTTGTATCAGAGGCAGCATGCTTGGATTATTCGAGGAAAGCATTGAGGTGGCTGCTTTTATTTGAAATATTTAGCCATGATAAATATCTAATCTAATCTAATTTCTCATTCTCTATACAGCTTATTAGGCCACTGTGATAACTGCTACGACACCATGTTATGACACCACACTCCACCAATGTTGAGCGGACAGTGTGCTATAAGGGATGATGTAAAATTTAACCATTAATTAAACCTATTAATGAAAACGGGAACAGCTATACTAGCTACATTTTGTAACACTTTATTATTATGATTTCCTTGGATATGATTAAAAAGCAGATTATCATGAAACAGATTGATCAGTAGTGCTTTATCCTTTTTGGTAGTTGGTTGTGAACTTGTTACTGGGAAATGGCAGGTATCTTTGGAACCTGAAGGAAAAACTCATGAGGAGATGTTCGTCACAGACAGTACACCCCGACCTAATGTTGTGAGATTAGAATTTTTAATTCACACAAGCCCAAGGTGCGCTCTCTTTCTCTCTCTCTCTCTCTTTCTCTCTCTCTCTCTCTTAGAGATACACTAGCTGGTCAGAATCAAACACAGGCAGACATTTCTAGAGGCAGAATCAAAATGGCAACTCAATATCTCTGATATGTTACCTGGGCCTCGAGCACTCACAGAAGGAAGTGAAGGGGGACCTGCTACATACAGACACACACACGATTAATGATCAAAGTCTGCAAATACATAAACAAATAAGATCAGATATTATTACTTATACTAGTAGTAAATAAGATACCTTGTGTGCGACTACTGCTTGGTGTTTTGCCACCGATTCCTGAAAACACTGACAGACACAAAGAAAGAACATGTTTATTGCTTTAATATATATTTAAGTAGTAACTGTAGGTCAACATTAACAGTAATCATCTAAGCGCATAAGTGTAGCAGGGGATTATATAGAGAAATACACAGAGTTTTTACTCTAATATCTGAGTTCGGGTATTCTATAATCAAAAGTCCTGGTATGACTTTGCCCTCTCTCTCTCTCTCTCTCTCTCTCTCTCTATCCATCTATCCATCCATCCATCAGTAGTGGACTTTACTCACATTTCATTATGCCTGACTTCTGTCCGCTCTGTTGGTCAATCACTGTGAACGGCGCTGTATTGAACACTGTAGGAAAACAAGTGGCATTAGGGTTTGCACAGCAGCATGTACTGTAGGCCTGAGTGATTAAAAAATAAAGTGTCTGCAATAAAGTGACACCAAAATTTTTATTGTTTATTACATATCGGAACATTCCCTATTAACTGGGACTGCTTTTTATGGACATTGTATGTATGTTACACTAAGCTGATCTTAACAATCTCATCCCAGAATGTCCAGAAAACTGGACTGTTTGAATGTTCTAGGAACATTACACTAACCTAAAATATTACCTCCCTGGCCATAATGAATAATAAATATATATGATTCATAACCTGAGCTCGGTGTGACTAACTTTATTAATAACAATATTTCTTTAGATGAAGGCACAGTTCTAGTGGGGTTCATGAGCATAAAAAGTTTTGGAAAACTAAGATTCGTTGATGCTGTGTCTGCTCATGCTCCAAATCTGCCTGATCCATATTTTCATCCATATACCAAATATTTGGTTGTCTCAAAAACAAAAACATTTTATGCCCAGGCCTTACAATTACATCAGGTTTTGGAAACTGTAGACTTGGTGTCACATCTGTGACCTCAGTGATCTCATTACTACATGCACACAACTAATGGCCACAACATACTGTAGATCTGATGGACATGCTTTATATTATTTTGTTCCCCCGTCTTAGTGAGTCATGGCCACAACATAGTTTCTCATTCCCATGCCATAGGAAGTCATGACCACAACATAGTATCTCGTTCCTGTGCCACAATATGGTATCTAATTCCCATACTAGTAGGTTTTGGCCGCAGCATAGTATCTCATTCTTGTGCTTTAGTTAGTCATGGCCACAACATAGTATCTTGTTCCCACACCTTAGTAAGCCTTGGCCACAGCGTAGTATCTCATACTGTACATGTGCTTTAGTAAGTCGTGGCCACAACATTGTATATCATTCCCATTCCTTAGTACATTGTTGCTACAACATAGTATCTTGTTA
This sequence comes from Clarias laeviceps, assembly GCA_030014305.1. Classification (NCBI taxonomy): domain Eukaryota; kingdom Metazoa; phylum Chordata; class Actinopteri; order Siluriformes; family Clariidae; genus Clarias; species Clarias laeviceps. The sequence goes on along the minus strand of JAQMYJ010000037.1, from coordinate 4,423,385 downwards.
CCACATCTTAGTAAGTTGTGACTATGGAATATTTTTCCCCATTGTCAATAGAGGGACTCATAATTTTAGGGATAGATAATTTTGAGTCTGATTCCTTTCAAATTTTTTTTCTTATGTTGCCTTAGGAGGTTTTCCTTGCTGACTTTGCCTCATAAAATAGATATAATAGATCCTTGGCATGCCTATTTTAAGGCTAGAAAAAGTGGTCAGTGTATTATCAAGGGAAAATATTTTTTGATGCATGCAGGGTGTGAGACTGACTGGGTGTACAATATACAGTATACTGCATGTATCTGTATATCTGTGTGCCTGTGTGGTTGTGTTCCTGACCTGTCTTATTAATTTTGTCCAGCTCTTGGTTGCACATGTTCTCCACTTTCTCCCTGAGATCCAAAACAATGTTTCGTACAGGATCAAACGAGGCGTCAGGATTAACAGTAAAACTGCCGATCTCAGTCAGCTCCGGAGAGCAAAGACACTGATATGTCTGGTGAAAACAGAAGGAGGAAAAATCAAGCAGGAAAGATATACATCCAGGTCAAATCTCTTACGTAAATTATTCAGTATGTATTCAATATATGCCTGACACTATTTGACCCCTTTGGTCTTCCATACTCTATTCAGCCTTTTGGCTTCCTATGTTCTTTATTTAACTCATTGCTTCCTTAAATATTGCATTTCATGGACTTTAATAAAGATTTTGAAGTGCTCTTCTTCCCTCATTCAACCAAAGACTGCATGCTATAAAGTTTGACACATTATCAATAGTGACCCAAGATGAAGTAAACTAAGAAGTTCACTAGATTTATTGAGAGATGTTTTTTATTTGGCTCCAGGTGTGTGTTTGTGTGTGTGTGTGTGTGTGTGTGTACCGTGAGAAAGTAGATATTGTCCTGACACATCACCAGTTCCTTTAAATCAGAGTCTTTCTTTCTCATCTGATTGATCACCTTCGACAGTTTGTCCACAAGCTGTTGTGCCTCATTGATTTTCTCCTGTCCACTGGAGCTCATCACCTGCTGGATCAGATCCGCCATGCGCTGCAAGGAGTGCTGAAGCTCACACAGCTCTGTATCTGTGTCCTCGCTCACCATGTCGGAAGAGGACTACACACACACACAAACACACACAAACATATATTACTTATTCTTATATTACTATATTTCTGAGAAGCTTTCACTAACATAATTATTAATGCAGCAAATTAATGCAACACTATGCTTTACCTAAATCGAAACCTAATCATAACCTCAGAAACCAACAGGAAACATTTTGGCTTTTTGCTTCTTCTTTTTTTAAATGCAAAGGTAGAGTTATTTTTAAAAAGCAGATTCCTGCATGGGGACCCATCAGAGTTGTGAGAAAGAGAACACGCATGCGCATATGCACACGCACATGTGAATGTTCAGTGTGAAACTACATGTAAAACTTATCCACGTTAAGTCATAGCAAACATACACACACGCACATACACAATGCTGAGCTTAGATCAACTGAGGTTCAGGGTTGACATAAGCAGCTAACTATTTTCCACACACTCAGACCTGTTTAACTTGTGTGATTGCTCTAACATTAGGTCAGGGCGGATTTGCAAGAATAGCATTAGGTATGTTTAAGGAATTCACAGGCTGTTAAAAACTTTCATCTGTGTTTGAAAAGGTGAAAGTATGTGCTATTGACTTAACAAGGGTCACCTTGAGGGTCTCCAGGACTTTCTTCATGTCTTTGAGTTCCCTCTCTCTCTCCTGCAGCTTCTGTAGATTTTCTGTCTGAACCGACAACAGGGTTTTCTGTGGTGGAGAAAAAGACAGTGTGTTATTTTAAATGACAAGCATTAATAATAAGCATCAAGTCAATGTACAATATAATATACTTGATATAAAATATAGTATTCACTAAAACATTTAATAATACTAACACACTCCCTAAGACACTCTAACACTCATGACACAGACCCAACTAGGCCACACTAATATTTAACAACAGGAATCAGTGAAAACCTGTTACAATTCATGTTAGCATGCTTTAAAGCACAGCGCTGTGCAATTCTAATTGGTCTTGATACGGAAGGTCTTGATTAATTTTAATAACACCTTTGGAAGTAGTGCAACTCCAAATTGTACATTTATTTTTAAAAAATCTGCTCATGGTAATAAGTTTCTGTTTCTTTACTAAGGACTCACACAAAGACTTGCAGGATGAGCTGCTTCATACACTTAAAGGGATTAAGAAATAATATAAACAGGTCTGTGAGGTTGGTGGGTGAACTGGACCTTGGTTTTCGACGGGTCCCACATCATAATGCACACACACACACACACACACACACACACACACACACACACACACAAAATACCTTCTAAATCTTATTTTAATGCTTTGAAGATTGATAAAATGACTGATAAATACGATCATAGGTTCATCTTAATGAATGGCTCGTAAACTAAAAGCATCGACTCTTTCGGCTCTAATCAGATCAGTGTCAGTTTTTATTACAATCAGCCCATCTATTCACTTATCTTCTATAGCCTACCACTTTATCCTGTATCTAGGGTCGCAGGGGCCTGGAGACTATCACAAGAGATAAGGCATGATGTACCCTTGTCCAGGGTATATCCTAGGGCACACTTATTCACACACAATTCACACTCATTCACACACAATTTCACACAATTTGGGAAGACCAATTTACCTAATCTGCATGCCTCTGAAATGTATACCCGGAGATGAGAACATGCAAACCTGAACACTGGAGGTGCAAGGTAAGTCTGCACCACTGTCTTTTAATCAAATAATAATATTTGCTGCATATCATAAAAGTATTTGAAAATAAATTGAAATCAGCAAGGTGCTAAATAGAGCATTTTTGCATTAATAGGTGTCTATTAAATTGATTTAAATAATTGCCTTTTTAATCATGATTTTTCCCTAATACACTGTAACACACACACACACACACACACAATCTACTATAAAGGGGTTTATTTAATAGATGCACACTGATCCTGATTGCACTGAGATTAATGAGAGTGGACCTATATGATTCCCCTAACTGACTCGGTTGAAAGAGTCGACTCCTCGGTGAGTAATTTTAAACACGCACCTGTTTCTCCGCGCGCTCCGTTTGCGTGGAGACGGTCTCGTGCTCCTTGTGCTGGTTGCTCGTGCACAGCCAGCAGACGTAGGTCTGGCACGAGCGGCAGTAGAACTCGTGCAGGTACTTGTGCTCGGGGCAGATCTTCTGTGTCAGGTCTCCGGTGGGCGCGATGAGCTCGTGGCCCTTCAGCTTGGACTGCGTGTCGTGCGGCTTCAGGTGGGTCTCGCAGAACGACGCCATGCACGTGAGGCAGGTCTTCGCCGCCGGTCTCAGCTCCACGCACCGGTCGCAGGGCACGCGCGAGCCAGGCAGCTGTCTCGCGCCGGCTTCGCGGTCGCGCGCC
>JAQMYJ010000037.1:4270686-4288838 GCA_030014305.1 Clarias laeviceps | reverse complement strand
CTTTTTTTTTTTTTTTACTTTTCTCTCTGTGTCAGGATCATATTTTGTGTCCTCACTTAATCTATATTTTTTTTTCTGTAGGAAGTTGCAGGACCCTCGGGTGATGACCACTCTTTCAGTGCTCCTTGGATTTGACCTGGCTGGCATGGATGAAGATGAGGAGCCTGCTCCGCCCCCTCCACCTAAGCCCAAAGAGACAGCTCCACCCCCTCCCAAAGAAGAAGATCTACCAGAGAATAAGAGATTGGTAAAAATAAATAAATATTTATATATAATTTAATGAGAGTTTGTGCATTCAGTTTCGTCCCAGTTTACGTCAATTGACATGGTCACTATTTCTGCAACATTTTCTGTTAGATAGGAGTTTTTACTCACTTATTTCTTTCCATTAAACACACAGGAGGCAATCTGTAAGGTTTAGCTATAGCATTTTTAAAATGCTAATAAATTCGACCCAATGCTACCCCTAATAAACATACGTTAATTTTCTTTATGTAGCAGTTGCTTCTGCTTTGTGACCATTATCTAGGTGATATTTCAACTCCTAAAGCAAGACCTGGTCTGTATAGCCCGTAGAAACTAAACAGATTGGACTATTTTGATGGAAAATGAAAGATCTGGCAAATATTTACCTCATTAGCCATTCACCTTAAGGTTTTCCTCACTGTTGCTTGATGCACATCAGATGATCCAACTTGAAATTAGAGATAAATGTCCAGCATAAAAAAATATTTGATTACTCCAGGCAAACAAGTAGTACATTGCTTTTCAAGTTTGACAGCTTTTTGGTTGCTATGGAGACGTTTCTTAACTGTTTGATTGTCCGACTGTGGTCTGGCTAAAATCGTTCATCATCTGGAACTTCCCTTTGGGTGTAGCTTTGATAAAGGGTGTGTATCACTGAGCCTTGATCTATCTTACAGGCATTGAAGGAGAAGGAACTAGGCAATGCAGCATACAAAAAGAAGGACTTCGAGACTGCACTCAAGCACTATGAGGAGGCGTGCAAACACGACCCCACCAATATGTCCTATCTATCCAATCAGGCTGGTATGAAAAATGTGCACATTTTTTATAAATTTTTATTTATTTAAAAAAAAAATTATAATTCTCTTGTCATTAAAATTATGCATTACGAATTATTGTCTTACAACAGTAGCTTACAGTCTTGATATGTTGCAAGCTACAGCCTATCCATTATATACCTGATCCAGTCAAGTTGCTTGTTTTTATTTAGTTATTTATGGTTCTGCTCTAATTCTAGAGTTAGTTGTTCATGGAATCTTATGGATGTAGGCAGTCATGACCCAGTGGTTGAGGTCATGGAGTTTGCTTGAGCGCTTGAGCAAGCTTTTTAATTCCTCATTGTTCAGCCCTATTATTGGATTATTATTACTCCGTCATAATTCAGTCTATTCAGCGGGTTTTTTTTTTTTTTTTTTAAATGACTATGTAAATTCCATGGTCAGACTAATTTGTTCATTTTTCCTACACAGCAGGAGATGCCTGATTAAATCATTATGTGGGAGTGCTGACGGAGTTGTTTAGCAAATTACATGGGTTAAACAGTTCAACCGTGGCTCTTGTTTAACTGTGTTTATATTACGAGGTCGTACACTATATGGCACGGATTACTGCTCACAAATCAGAATTAAGGAAGAGGGTGTAAGGCACCACTAAGTAATGCCATAATCATGATCATAATTTAATTCAAATAACTCAGAAGATGCATCAAATTTCTCCAAATATTTTATTTCATTAACGTGCATGCAATAGCACAGAATAAAATTAATATATTCACCATGATCAGCCACAACACTAACACCACTGCCCGGTGACTTAAACGTACACCAGTTGTATGCAAGTAAACTGGTAACAGGATCCTGGCCACACAAGGCTCGTTATGGGGCTTCATCCAGCCTGCAAACTCTTCAGATCTCAATCCAATTGAGCATCCATAGAATGCACTGGACAGACAAATCTGATCCATGAGAGGTCCCAACCCACAGCAGCCAAAGGATCCACCAGTAATGTACTGGTTTTGGACACCATGTCACATTGCCAGAGGTCAGGCTGTGGAGTCATGCCCCAAGGGGCCAGAGCTGCCCTAGTGGTACAAGGGGAACCTACACTCTACTTGGCTTAATGTTCTAGGTTTTTAATGTTATGGGTGATCAAGAGTGTCATTATTATTATTTTTACACATAGGATTGCATTAAAAAGTCTAATCGGCATATTTTACTTGGAAATATGTTATAGAAGGAAAACACATTTGATTTCCGTATCAAAATGTCTTCAAAAATATAGACTTTCTAATTTGTCCCAATTATCAGAAGCACTTATTTCAACTTCCAAATGGGACCCAGTCGAAGAAGAGATTAAAATGAACAAAGTACAGTGGAACCTTGGTTTGCGAGTGTTCCGCAAGACAAGCAAAAATTTTTAATAAATTTTGACTAGAAAAATTAGCAAGTCTTGGTTTACGAGTACTGAGTATCATGTATCTCATCATAACTGAGCCAATGGTTTTTCTCTTGCGCTGCAGAATTATGGGTAATCATCTCCCTTGCTGGGTCTCTCACTGGTATAATCAACATCTGTGCACCCGTGTACAGTTTACAACACTGTGACCACGTGTGTGTGTGTGTAAAACATTTTATTTTGTGTTTAAGTGTGTGTACAGCACGCATGTACTGTTTCTTAAACAGCGCGCATGTAAAGCAAAAGAGTCTCATTAGAGAGGTTAAAGATCCATTTTCTCCCTCTCTATCATGTGTGTGCGCGCACACGTAATTTGACACTGTGCCCCTTCACACACACACACTCTCTCGCCTAACCCTAATCCTGAGTTTCCATTATTTCTTATGGGGAAAATTTGCTTTGATTTGCGAGTGTTTTGGAATACGAGCCGGAATAAATTATGCTTGTAATCCAAGGTTCCACTGTATTAAAATAAAGTACTAGAGTATTAAAGTAGAAATAATAAAGACACTAAAATGGACACTTTTAAACTCTGACGTTTTAATAACAAAGCCTATACCTTTTTTTTTTTTTTTTTTTTTTCTGAACAGTTGCGATGATTTAATTTACTGCAAGTTAATTTCAAAATTTCTTGTGCTTAAAAACATTAACCCAGAGCTTGCATTCTGCTTTTCTGTATTAGCGGTGTTTTTCGAGAAGGGAGAGTTTGACAAGTGTCGTGAGTACTGCGAGAAAGCCATTGAGGTGGGACGAGAAAATCGTGAAGACTACAGGCAAATTGCCAAGTAAATGCATTTGTTTGTCTTAAGCTGCAAAGCTAAATTAAAGTAAATTATATAACTCCCATTGTGTTTTCATATGTTCACATTCTACCCACACAGATGTTAACAATAGCCTACTTGTGTTTTGTATAGTTTGAGCGATTAAGCAGTGGCATGGTTTTCTATTTACTACTATTGTCGTCTCTCTCTCAGGGCCTACGCCAGGATTGGGAACTCTTACTTCAAACAAGAGCGGTATAAGGAGTCCATTCAGTTTTTTAACAAAAGTCTGACAGAGCATCGAACCCCTGAGGTGCTAAAGAAGTGCCAGCAGGTAGGTTTGCACTGTGAATACACATCCAGAGATTACTTATAGGCAGAGGTGGAAAGTAATGAATTACATTTTTTATCGCATTACTGTAATTGAGTAGATTTTTTGTGTAGTTTTTAAAATCTGTAATTTTACTTTTACTTAAGTATGTTTTGTTTGAAGTATTGTACTTTACTACATTTTAAATCATATTCACTACTGAGTAAAAAATAAATGAAAAGTGAAAATTAATAAAAATAATACAATTGGGAAGGAAAAAAATTGCACCCGGAAACCACTGCACTGATTGATTGATGGACAGGAAGAACAAAATGCACTAAATTCACAAGAACGATGGAGATGGACAAAACAGATGCCAGTGATGCAGACACAGCTGAAAGTGAAATGCCAACAAATTCTTATGAAGCAAACCCCTGGTCATATTTAAGCGACCACTTTGATTTCAAGCACAACAAAGGGAACAGATTTATTGTGCAAGGGTGTTCCATCCCCCATCCCACCCCCGCTGTTAAAAGAAATGTAACTTGGTAACTTTTACTCTGAGTAAATTTTTAATGAGCTAATTTTTACTTTTAGTTGAGTAGATTTTTATAATGGTAACTTTACTTGTGCTTCAGTAAAAGTTCACTGAAGTAACAGTACTTTTACGGAAGGATTTTTGATATCTCAAACAAGTCAGCCGTGATAATGTCTTAAACTTACACTGAAAAATGATGAATAACTTTCTGTGTGGCATCATATTCAGTGACATCACGTTGAGTAACATCATAGTGTGAGGCTTTTCTTCCAGCATCTGCGGCCTATTCTACGCATGTACATATCAAAAATGGTAACACTCACACACACAAACACATCTCACACACACGCCCACGTACACACTCATACACACACACACACACACACACACACACACACACACGCACTCAAACATCACACACATGCACACATATGTAGGGATGAACAGGGCTCCCAAAGAGAGCAATTAATCGATCACTTTCCAGAGTATGGTTGATTATTCTGCATAACTTAAAAGATGTAATCAGCATTTACAAACGCCTTTTATTAGATAAAGAAAGGAATAAGTGGGTAAGATATGTAATGTTTGATATCAATCTAAAGCTGGCTTTATTCAAAGAATGTTGGTGAACATGGAAAATTTGAAGCATGAACAGAGTTCATGCAAAATTACTTTATAAAAGGTATTAAAATTCCAACCAGATTTGCCCTACATGACAGCCGAAACACCGGGCTAATGTATGCACAAAAGGGGTAACCACGTGAGGTGTTGGTGATTGGACCAATCAACCGTGGGATGGACTGACTTCGAAAGGTCAAAACCAGCATGCTCAAGCAGAATCAATGTCAACATCTATTTATACAACTTGCAACCTCCAACAACCTCTTCCAAGCAGCTCGGGCTTCCGCCCTTGCAGGCGCTACGCCGCCACCACTGGCGTCATCCGCTCTTCAAAAAATCTCAACGAGACTTCGTGCCAGAACTCCAAAGTCCCGCAATGAACAAACCCTCAGGAGAAGTTCCAGAGCGCAGCCATCGGTAACCAGGCAATCAACGCCTCACCGAAGGGCTTTCCTGAATGACGTCATCTCTACATCAGCGCATCAACCAATCAGCAGTGCCATGATTCCCTTTGGTGGATGCAAACCACCAAATGAGAGCGAAACGTAATGCAAGTAAACAAACTAAGCTGCATACCTTTACATTAAACCCAAGACTCTGCTCTTGTGACTTTCATTAATCTAGTAAACAATACTGGAAGAATTAATTAATTTACACCTTCCAAACTGTTTGTATGTGTGTGTGTGTGTGTCTGTGTAGGATAGTTTCATGTATCGTAGATTAATCAAATAAATTCTTGTTTCTTTATAAAGAACTGTTGTCTTGGTCATGTATTTTAAAGTCTAAACATTTGCCCAGATCTTGTTACCTTGCTCATAATTGCTAAATATTAGATTTTGTGTTATCATCGTTGGCCACGTGATGAGCAGAACTGGTAAGATACACTAAATTGTGCTAAACGCTGGACGGGTAGTCAATAAAGTGTACATTATAAATTTTGATTCAGTTAATCAAATTAACCCGAACACACATTACAAATTACAGGGTGCTTTGACCCGTCATTGTTGCTTGCAACTATATTTATTATTATTATTATTATTATTATTATTATTGCTCCTTTGCATAGCTGATCAGACATTACTTCAGACATTGCTTGTTTATTATTTGGTCTGTTGCAAAATAGGGAATCCTGTTCTGATTGGTCCTGTTCTACTAAGCCTGTGATATGTTCAGGTTACATGATGTTCAAAATATCAATCTAAGATTGTTTCAGGCATCTTCTATGACCACACACTTGGGGGCTCTAATAATGCTAAACTAGCTACATTACATATCATGACTAATTGAAGTATAATTACATGAGACCTCAAACTCCTTAACAGTTATATTTGGAACTGCATCATTAGAGCTTGTGGGGTTTGTACCTTTAATCCTGCATCTCTTTTGCTGAATCACAACAACGAATGTGATTCCAATTAGAAGTAGCTGCAGAATTGCAGACACTGGGATCACAGTGGAAGCTGAAAATCCTGGAAGAGAAACAAACAGACACTTTGTCCTGAGTGATGAGAAGAATCACCTGCTAGTGGAGAAGCTGATGATGTTGCTGAAGATGGTGATGGTGGTGATGACAATGATGATGAGGGTGTTGAGGATAGTGGTGATGAAGTGGGTAATGATGATATATATGGGTAATAGTGACAAATGCCTCAACTTATAATATGATAGATAGCAGAAGAGATGCAACTTCAAATGTGAGTAATTCAGAAATAATAAATGCTTTTAAAACATCTGATAAATCTCGGAAAACTTTAGTATGAGAAGAACAGAAAAAAACACGAATCACATTCTAGGCAATCTGGAAACACTAATCAGTCTTTACTGCATGTCTTTGGACTATAGAAGAAGTACCTGGAGAACAATCACAAGAAGGAATGTGTTTCCATGTTTTCCTGTGCCACCAAGCACGGAGTTGTCTGATTTGAATTTTACACCTGCTAATGATGCTAAAGCTTTTGGAAAACAAACAGAAGGCAGAAGCTAAAGACTCACATTACCTTAAGTGTTTAACTTCCTGAAGTCAGACACAAAGGAATACAGTGTGCTTTTAGTGTTACTTCTCAAACTCATCAGATCCTAATATGATTAAGCACCCATGCCATGCACCAGACAAAAAAGTCTGATTCTTGGAATCCATCACTAATGTCCCGGTGCCAGACACCGCCTAGGTGGTTATAATGATAAAGGTTTTAATGTTATGGCTGATTTGTGTATATGTCTGAATTAAAATACAGATACTGTAGTTCTAAGTTTTGTTTTATTGTGTAGCATCCTTGCAGAAACATTGAATAACAAATGCTACAATAATTTCACAAAGGTTTTCAAAGGCACAGTCTTAAAAAATGCAAACATTCTCAATGCAAAATAAAAATGCATATATGCTTCTTGATAAATAATTACAAATATATAAAAGTACACAATTAATAAAACCATACAGAAATACCCCTTTTGCTTGGCACAGTCCATACTTTCTAGATTTGATTAAGCTAAAGATGCACCAGTAACCAAGATTGGTAATAAGATTGCTTTTACACTGCCAGTCAAAGTGTCCCAAATCTGATTTATTATTATTATTATTATTATTATTATTATTATTATTATTATTATTATTATTATTATTTTGGATTGCTCAAATGTGACTTGGAGCTGTAAAAAGTGTTAACAACCCAAACCACATGGAATCTGAACTTTTTAATTTTAAATCAGACACATATCACATTTTTTGCAATGTGACCTGAGTCTGAACAGTCAAAATCAGAATTCATGTTATCATACTATCAATACACCACGATACTCATCACAATCACAAAAGAAATCAGATTTGGTCTGTAAATTGGATATGGGTAACTTTTGCCTGTAGTGTGAATGTAATTTAAGATTCATAAATCATAAACAATATCTCATAATCCGAATGTAAGTAAGTACTACAGTAGGAAGTACAAGCTTGAACCGTTTGTGAGAATGAGCAGTATATATCGCTATAGTATCGCTATAGTATCGCTATAGTACGACTAGAGATATCTTTACTAAGTATTTTCAGGCAGTGATTCAGTGATTGCTCCATGTAGTGTGTGGATGTACAGAGGTGGAGAAGAAGAATACGAGTAAGAAAGACTACACAAACACAGCTGACAAACTTGTGATGCAAGTTGTGAGTCTTGCTGATGATGTTTGGACTGTAGAATTAGAGCTTAGTGCTGGATCTCACTGCTGCATAAACAGGACCTGTAACAGATTCTCCACCTGACTGCTGAGCAGCACTGACTGAGGACGCTGGCAGATCTGTGGGTAACTGAACTGTGGTGCTGATGTCCTGATCAAGGAGGATTGTGGGAAATTCAGCATTAGAATAAACAGCAGGAACACAGGGGTTTGTGGGTAACAGTGTGTTGTCATAAACATTTTGAGAAACGTCAGCAGTGGTTGTAGGTGGTTCAGCAGGTGAAACTGTGAAAATATCAGCATCTGATGCACAAAGTCGCCTGGTGTCTTTATTCTCTTCATTCTTACAGGGAAAAAAGCATAAAAACAAATACAAAATAATGTAAATGTTCATTTGCTTTTTCTCCTAAAAAAAGAGTATTTTTTCATACTGAACACACACACACACACATGCACTGGTGAAGGTAGTTACCTCCTGGTTAATTCCTGAGCACTGGACACAACACTTGCCAACAGAAGCCATACCTGCTGTAATAAATAGACATAATGATTGACTGTGTCCATCCAAGTAAATAAAACAGTGCAGGTGAACAATCGTTCATGAATCATTTGTTCATTAATCCATCTGTTATGTAGAGTAGCTAGTCAACGGGAAAGCCTATTACTGCTGTGCTCACCGCCGGCGGCAAAACAACAGCAGACAAAATAAAACAGCTGTATTTCAAAGTCATTTGTGAAATGACCAACAGGTGGCGCAAAGTGACATTTTCATTCTCCACAGTTTTACATATAATCCTTAAAAAGTCATAACAATATGTTGTATCGAAGAAATTCTACAGTGATGAGAATTTCCACATCATGTACTTTATACAACAAACATGAAAAATCAGGACCAGAGCTATTGACATTTACTGTACAATAATGAGTTAAAAAACAAACATTGGTTGAATGTTGTTTAGACAGATGATCAAGTTCACTAGCTGACAATTTTATTTATACAAAGAATGAACTGTTATATAGCCTATGTCTGTTTGTTGTATTATTGTTGTTTAAAAAAAAATACATTTAAAGACATCAAACTTAAATTACAGAAATAACTGGGAAAATAGACTTTCAGAATAGAACATTAAAATAACTAAAAAAATACACTCTAAAAAATTCTGTGTTATTTCTGTAAACACATTGTTGGGTTGTTCATGCTGGGTCAAAATTCTGGGTTATTTCGGGTACTTTAAACAAACTGTTGGGTTGCTCATGCTGGATCAAGTGAGATGTAGGGGGTCATTGACAAATGAACACCTGGTTGGGTTATTTTGACCCAACAACTGGTTTATTCTTTATTCTCTGGTTTCTCCAAACGGCAGCCTGCATAATGTTTGAAATATTACTGTTATTGTGTCACAACGTGTAGTTTTAAGAGTTGTTTAGATTGTACAGCTCAAAACTTTCATCGTTTATTAAAGATAGCATGTATTTAAAAAAATGCCCCAACTTTGTGTGGATTTAAGCTTCAGGAAATCCCTGCGCTCATGTACCCCCCTCAACGCAGCATCATCATGGAAAGAACTTCTGAAAACTACTGCTGGCTGTGATGTCTCTGTAGTGGTTAAAACAACGGATGTATTTTACTTTGGGTATTTTAACAGGCAATCTTTGGTACAATACGGTTATAGTATAATATTGTATATGGCGGCTGTATATGCATCCTATACTCTGCATTCCAGACTCTTTGGTGGAGGCTGTTGATATTTAATTTAAAGTTTTTTTTTATTTTTTATGTTAACTACCCGAAGCAGTGTCTTCCCACCTGGGAGTTTCTTCAGCATACTGTATATCAGATTGATGGACATCTGTTAAATTTGTGAGGACCCACATTTAATCAATAATATAAAAAAAAGTTGTATTATTCTTGTTCTTAATGTTATTTTGAAGTAAATAAAATAATAATAGTTAAACTAATAAAATAAATAGTTTAATGTTTTAAATAGTTAAAATAAATAGTTAAAATATTAAGATGGGGAATGTTTGATGTCATGTGGGCATTATAAGATTTGTATTGAAAACTTCTAAATAAAAAGTGGCAGCTGGCACGCCTAAAAATAGATGCAGTCTATTATAGCCAAAATAAAAGTGCTTTATTAATTGTGGGCTATTGTTGTTGTTTTTTTTACAATATTTGTAATTTAATTTAAATGAGGTTTGGGTTCTGGGTGTTGAGCCCTTTAATTTCCTATGTAGTCTAATCAGCGCTCAACCGCACGCATAAAGTTTTCCAGAGGGCAAAGGAATTTCGTTGTACTAAATAAAATTTATGCAGTATAATCAGGGCCTCTTACTCCTATTTATTGTAGGTTGTTGTTGTTTTACTGTTACTGTGTGTGCTTTACAATGTCAGACAACATTCAAATGCAAATAATTCACCCTCCCCAGGTGTGAATCAGCTGTTCTCACCTATACATTCAGAGAAACTGAAATACACCAGTCCACACTTTAATTAAGAGCATCTTGGATCGGAAGCCTTTCTGAATAGCTGCTGTGCTTCAGGCCTCTTTTTAAATTTGTGTAAATTTCATCTTCTGTATTGTAGGTTCTAAAATTGACATTGTTACCGTTTTTAATCCCTGGATTGGAAGAAATTGAGATTTTCCTTATTGAAACATAAATTGCATCGTTTTTAATAACTCTACTGTATACACAAAACATTTTCTTTGGTATTTTTGTAGAATATTTTAATTTTATATATAATAAATAAACCAAAGAAAATTAATAAACCAAAGAAAATGATTCCATTTGTATTTTCATTTTAAATTGTATTGGCGGCACAGAGGTGTAGTGTTTAGCACTGTCGCCTTGCACCTCCAGGGTTCAGATTCGATTCCCGGCCAGGTCCGATTCCCGTCTCTGTGTGCATGGAGTTTGCATGTTCTCCCCGTGCTTGGTGGGTTTCCACTGGGTACTCCGGTTTCCTCACACAGTCCAAAGACGTATAGGTTAGGTTAATTGGCATACCCAAATCAGCCATAGTGTGTATGTGTGCCCTGCGATGGATTGGCTGCCCGTCCAGGATGTACTCTGCCCTAAGTCTCCTGGGATGGGCTCCAGCCCCCCATGACCCCGAATACAGGATTAAGTTGATGAGTGAGAGTGTAAATTGTATTTGGAAAATAGCATAAAAATCATGGGTTGTGTATAGAGTGATTAAAAACAATACAATGCATGTTATGATTAGTAAACGCTTATCCATCTCTTCTATTCCAGTGATTGAAAAACGATAATGTCAATTTTGGAATCCGCAGAGGCTCAGTCGTCAGCGCACAACCTCTTGTGGGCGAGCCTTTCTCTAAATATGCCATTTTCACGGGGTTGGGGCTAAGAAACACGCATCTCAGTTTATTAATTCTCAAGCAGAGTTTGATTAATCCTCATGCCAAGTTGAGGTTTAGTATTCAGTGCGCACCGTTTGTTCGGTTTGTATATCTGTTATGTTACAACTATTATAACACTCAGAAAAAACTTTTATTTGGGGTAAAGTGACTGATGTGCCTAACTTATTTCAGCAGAGCCTCTGTTTCAATAAATAATCCACGACATTTTATGAACATTTACAGTAAGACATTTGACACCACACACACACACACACACACACAAGATCAACAGAAGCAGACCAAACGTCATCAGCACGTCCCTCCCCCCAAACAGCGCAGCAATGAGCATTTACTTACATCTGAGCAGAGTCCGTTAAATCACTGATCAATAGCTCATGATACATACATTTAAACTATTTATTCATACAGATGTACCTGTTTTATATGTAAATTTACAGGCTTGTCACTGAATAATTTACCCTGGCAAAGAGGCGTATAACACAACTGGCAGCTGGCAAACCTAAAATATGTGCAGGATTATTATTTATAATCTAAATAAAAATGTTTTTCTAAACATGGACTATTGTTATTTACTTACAATATTTGTTAATTAAATTTAAATGAGGTTTGGGCTCGGGATTTTGAGCCAGCATCGTGATCCTCCTATTTAACTTCCTACGTAGTCTAATCAGCGCTCAGTTTTACAGAGCGCACCGGCATGGAGCTTATGCCAGTGAGGCATATTATTATTATTAATAATAATAATAATAATAATAATAACTAGGTGCTATTTCACACAGCACCAGCATTTCTTTGGAAGTTGCCTATGTAAAACAGTAACCCAAGCTCAGGGCGGAACACCCGGAACACCTTGGTGGGAGAATCAGCCATGAATAATTTGATTATTTAATATAAACACTAAATGCATTGTGGGAGCTTAGAAATGCAAAACTCTAACCTGAGCTGAGTAATGTTTCGCCTGTGTCACTGTACTGCCTGAACCAACCAGTTACAGTGGAACCTTGGATTACGAGCATAATTCGTTCCAGAAGCGACTTGTATTCCAAAACACTCGTAAACCAAATTGAATTCTCCCATAAGAAATAATGGAAACACAAATTATTCCTTCCACAGCCCAAAAACATAAATACATAAAAACAATTAACACAAAATATAAAGTAAAAATAAAACAAATTAACCTGCACTTTATCTTTAAAAAAAAGTACAAATAAATCCCTACAGATGTTTTGCATTTGTGTGCGCAGGCGCTGTGTGTATGTGTGAATATAAAGTAAGCTCCTCTCTCCCCCTTCTCATCTTACACAGTTACCCTTCCTCCACTCTTTTCACACACACACATGCACACAACGGAAACACTGTTTTATCAGAAAAATAAACAAGAAATCTCTGTAACGACACTCGATTGAGTGACACACTAAAAAAAACACTGCTGTAAATTAAAAATAAAACAAATTAACCTGCAATTTACCTTTGAAAAGAATCGCCACAGAGCAGTGTTTCCAGTAGAGCAGAGAGAAAGAGTGTGTGTGTGTGTGTGTGCGTGTGTGGGCACGGTGTCCAATGACGCACGCGCACACAGAGCAGGCTGAGTCTTGAGCAGAGAGAGAAAATGGATTTTTAACGTCTCTAATGAGATTTGCTTTTGCTTTACACACGCGCCGTAAACACATGCATACATACACAAAATAAAAAATATGTTTTACACACACACATGGTCACAGTGTTATAGCAAACAGTATACACGTGCATGGATGTTGATTATACCAGTAAGAGACGCGCACTAAGACCCAGCGGGGGAGATGATACCCAAAATCCCGCAGCGCAAGAGAGAGAAAAACCATTGGCTCTGTTGTGATCATGTGACGCTCGCCGTCAAAACAAGAAGTGCATGCGTGATACATGATACTCGGTGCTCGTAAACCAAGACTTGTTCGTTTTCCAAGTCAAAATTTATTAAAAATTTTTGCTCGTCTTGCGGAACACTCGCAAACCACATTACTCACAATCCGAGGTTCCACTGTACATTACATTTACCATATTAATCATTTTGTCATGTGTTGTGTGTGTATGGGTACCTTTCACCCTGCATCTCTTTTGCAGAATCACTATAAGGAATATGAATGCAATCAAAAGCAGTGGAATTACAGACACAGTGATCAAAATGGAAGCTGGAAATCCTGGAAGAGAATCAGACACTTTAACCTTCATTCTGATCATGAATAAGGGAAATTATTAAATCAAAGTTCTGTAGTTTGACTGATGAGGAAATTTGTGTCTGAGCAAAATCACCTGCTGGGGGAGAAGTTGATGATGATGAAGGTTGTGTTGTTTTTGCTGTTGAAAGTGAAACACATGGAGGTAAAGCAGTAAACGTTTAGTTAGATGATGAATGACATTAAGAGAGTGAATCTAGTGTGTGACTGATAGCAGAACAGATTCAACACAATAAAGTCAACAGAATGTATGTGTAAAACTTTAGAAATACAGATGGCTGTGTATCACTCTCTCTCTCTCACCTGGTGTCTTAGCAAGACAGAGGCTGGGTCTTTGCCTCTCTCCTTGAACTTATTGCATGTTTTGTCTTTTTTCTCTCATTTCTTTTCTTCATCTTGTCTTTGTCCCTGATATCTTACTGGTGCTACCTAATGATCACACGAAGTGCAGAGGTATCGGGACCTATAAATAGACACGCCGCCAGATGCAGCGTATCCAGTCTGATTGCCATGAGGCGGCATTGCCTGGCAACCATGTGTATAAATGGCCACGCCTCTGCCTGTTCAGAACTCCGAAGGGTAGCAGCCATGCAGAGTATTTTTGCACGGCTCTGCCCCTCGTTAGACCCGCGTTGTTACATGGTGTCTTTAAACTCTTTATTAAGCTAATTAATTAGCTCGTTCTTTTCGATAAAGGAAAACATGTTTCATACTGAACACATATGTGCACTGGTGAAGGCAGTTACCTCCTGGTTGTTTTCTGAGCACTGGACACCACACTTGCCAACAAAAGCGATACCTGCATGTTTTGTTTTTATTTTCATGGGATTCTATGATGGCTAGAAATTCTGGAGTGTATTTATTCATTTGTATTGTGTAATAAATTTTTTATATAAAATAAACTTTTCCTCCTAATAAACATTTACAGCAATTTAATTTAAACACACACACACACACACACACACACACACACACAAACAAACACCACCATAACATTAAAATCAAAAAGCATTCAAAGCAAATCAAAAAGTTTTGGGAAGCCCAGAGCTTATGCCAGGGAATTCAGGGCACAAGGCAAGAGCGCAGGGCTCAGGGCACAAGGAAGTGCTCGTCACCACCAACATCATCATTATCCTCATCATCATCATCATCATTACCATCATCCTCCACCACCTTCATCAAGACCACTTAATATACCTGCATATACCAACTTAAAACCACAAAAGCTAGTTTCACTCTAAACGTGAAACAAATGCAAATTTCACTTTTATGGTCAAAAACTATTCAAATGCAGAGAATAAAATTGTTGTACATCAAAAGATCTCTGTATAACACAGCATGATCCATGTTCACAGTTATTAAAGTAAACAGCATTTACTAAGTATTTTGCTTTAATTAAAACAATTAAATAAATGGTCAGCCTTTTAGTTAGTGGGTCAGTTCCAAAAAATTTTACATAGCAAACATTTTATCATGTGTTGTGTGTGTATTGGTACCTTCGAACTTTCAACCTGGGGGCCACGAGGGGACAGTCCTAATGATTATGCATCTGTACCACCATAAATTAAAATATTAAACAAAGTAAGAAAATATAATTTTATTATGAATTAATCCAGTTCCTGCTCTCATTGCGCTTCTTAACCCTATGATGTGTGCACATTACATGATGTTCAAAATTTTAAAATAACTTTATGTCTTTACTAGAACTTTTCAGGCATGTTTTTATGATCACACCACACAATTGGAGCCCTAATTATGCTAAACTAGCTACATTACATAGCATGACTAATTGAAGCATAATCACATGAGACCACACACTCCTTAACAATTATATTTGGAACTGCATCATTAGAGCTTGTGGACTTGGCATGAAAAGTGATTACTGCGTAATTCAGATCTTCATCAGATTCGTTAGCCAAATGTTCAGCAGGACCGACTGAGGAAGCAGAGAGACCTGTGGATGTGTGAGTTGTGGCGTAGATGTTATTATCAGAAGGGATTGAGGGAAGTTGATCTGTAGCATAAACTGCAGAATTACAAGCGGTTGTAGAAAACACAGTGTTGGAATAAACAGTCTCAGAATGATTGCAGGAAGCAAAAGAATCCTGAAAGAAAGAGAAACAATCAAGCATTTAATAAACAGCCTACATTTTGGTACTAAAGAAACACCTGCAGTGATAAAGACAATTACCTTTTTGTTCCTTCCTGAGCTTTGAACAAAAGGTCTACCAAACGAAGATTTACCTGCTGAAATACACACACACACACACACACACACACACACACTTCACTTGCTAGAAATCATTTCAGGCACCCTGTCCATGTTTCAGCGTGTTTATAGACCCTTGGACATGTAATACAGTAGCCGGAACTCAGGACTAGTAACTGGAAACTAAATCTGTATGCTGGTGCAGTGGTGAGAGCTGCTGACCCACTCTACCCACGTCAGTCATATGTGGTAATGTGGTAAAACATTTTGTTGAGAACATCATGTGTTGTGTCTGATGGGTACCTTTAATCCTGCGTCTTTTTTTCAGAATCACAATAAGGAATGTGATTCCAATCAGAAGCAGCAGCAGCAGACTTACAGACACAGTGATTACAGTGGATGCTGGAAATCCTCAAGGAGAAACAGACAGACACTTTAACCTACATGCTGATTATTCATAAGAGATCAGATTCATTAAAGTCATAGAAGTTAGAATGTGGATGCGATGAGAAGAATCACCTGCTTGTGGAGAAGATGACAATGATGATGTTCTTGATGTGGAGGATGATGATGGTGATGGTGGTAATGATGATGTTAAGAAAGATGGTGGTTGTGCTGCAATTGATGGTGGTGGTGATGAAGATGATGATGGTGGTGATGGTGATGATGATGTTCTTGATGTGGAGGATAATGATGGTAATGGTGGTAATGATGATGATGAGGATGATGGTGGTTGTGATGCAAATGATAGTGATGATGATGATGATGATGGTGGTGACAATGATGATGATGATGACGATGATGGTGGTGGTGACAATGATGATGGTCTTGATGTGGAGGATGATGGTAATGATGAGGATGATGATGATGAGGATAATGATGATGTTGGTGGTGATGATGATGGTCTTGATGTGGAGGATGATGATGGTGATGGTAGTAATGATGATGATAAGGATGATAGTGGTTGTGATGCAAATGGTGGTGGTGATGATGGTGGTGACAACAATGATGATGATGATGATGGTGTTGGTCTTGATGTGGAGGATGATGGTAATGATGATGGTGGTGGTGACAATGATGATGACGATGATGGTAGTGGTGACAATGATGATGGTATTGATGTGGAGGATGATGGTAATGATGATGATGATGAGGAAAATGATGATGATGGTGGTGGTGACGATGATGGTCTTGATGTGGAGGATGATAATGGTGATGGTAGTAATGATGATGATAAGGATGATGGTGGTTGTGATGCAAGTGGTGGTGATGATGATGATGGTGGTGACAACAATGATAATGATGATGATGATGATGATGATGGTGATGATCTTGATATGGAGGATGATGGTAATGATGATGATGTGGATGATGGTGGTTGTGATGCAAATGATGGTGCTGGTGGTGGTGATGATGATGATGATGATGATGATAATGATGATGATGGTGGTGACAATGATGATGATGATGACGATGATGGTGGTGATGACAATGATGATGGTATTGATGTGGAGGATGATGGTTATGATGATGATGATGAGGATAATGATGATGGTGGTGGTGGTGACAATGATGATGGTCTTGATGTGGAGGATGATGATGGTGATGGTAGTAATGATGATGATAAGGATGATGGTGGTTGTGATGCAAATGGTGGTGATGATGATGATGATGATGATGATGGTGATGGTCTTGATGTGGAGGATGATGGTAATGATGATGATGTGGATGATGGTGGTTGTGATGCAAATGATGGTGCTGGTGGTGGTGGTGATGATAATGATGATGATGGTGGTGACAATGATGATGATGATGATGATGATGATGACAGTGGTGGTGACAATGATGATGGTATTGATGTGGAAGATGATGGTAATGATGATGATGATGAGGATAATGATGATGATGGTGGTGGTGACAATGATGATGGTCTTGATGTGGAGGATGATGATGGTAGTAATGATGATGATAAGGATGATGGTGGTTGTGATGCAAATGGTGGTGGTGATGATGATGGTGGTGATGGTCTTGATGTGGAGGATGATGGTAATGATAATGATGAGGATGATGGTGGTTGTGAGGCAAATGATTGTGGTGGTGGTGATGATGGTGCTGATGATGAAGATGATGATGATGGTGGTGGTGACGATGATGATGATGATGATGATGATGATGATGATGATGATGGTGGTGGTGGTGACAATGATGATGGTCTTAATGTGGAGGATGATGGTAATGATGATGATGAAGATAAAGATGATGATGGCGGTGGTGACAATGATGATGTTCTTGATGTGGAGGATGATGATGGTGATGGCGGTAATGATGATAAGGATGATGGTGGTTGTGATGATGATAATGGTGGTGATGACAATGATGATGATGATGATTGTAATGATGATGATGGGCTTGATGTGGAAGATGATGGTAATGATGATTGTAATAAGGATACTGATGATGTTGTTGATGAT
>JAQMYJ010000037.1:4256043-4266075 GCA_030014305.1 Clarias laeviceps | reverse complement strand
CAAAATTAGTTGTTCCAAAATAGCAAACTTCAAGTATACTAGTCGTTAGTCTGCTGCAAGCATACTTAAATATGCTTAGATTTAATATACTTAGCATACTTTTTTTTCACTTGGGCATGGCTTTTGGAAACTGGTTTCATGTGTGTATAACTTACCGGGGTTATTGTTAATCTTTATAGCGTGTTTTCCAGCGCTGTGGTTGCTGACGTGGATGTGAGTGTTCGCCTGTCAGGTACGTTTGTTTAACCTGGTTTGGTGTGTTACCTTCCGAAGGAACTAACATTTTCCCTGCATATTGATTAGGTTTCCTTGCACCCTATCGCGCTATGGTGGGATACGGCTTTGATTAAACCCGTGCTCTTATGTGCTTCCACTATGGGGACCTGAACAGTGAGTGGTTTAACTTACCTTTCACTGGGAGTCAGGGGTGTGCAGATTATTAATATTTCCTGTCTCTCGTGTTCATTGTAGGAAACTCCCTCTTGTTGCTAATATTGTATTAGCTGCTGTTTTGCGAGTGGTGCCAATAGCGCTGTTGGTTTATATAGCTTTGAAGACATGGCCGCTAACAGTATGTAAGCTAGTGCTGCTAATTTATGATGGTGAAGACGCTGCCTTAATTTCACAAAAAGTGCTGCCATAAACATTATTGCAAGGGGACTGTTTATTTGTCTGGTGTCATGCTTTTTTTGTTTCCCCGCTTCAAATATATGGTTTATATATTTGTTTTCCTTTTCTTTTCCTCTTTATCTTTTGGGTTAAGTAAGCCAGGTTTTCTTGGCATGCTTAAGTGGTTTTGTTTTTCTTTATCATTGTTTTGTTGTTTCTTGTATCATGATTGCCTCTATTTTACATTTAATTTGAATGGATGTACTTCGTGATGGCTGATTTGCAATAGAGACTACTCTGTACATTTGATGTCTCTTGACCCTTTCTGATGTACTTTTGTTCGTTTTTGATACTCATTGTTGTCAGAAGATGTTTCATTAGGTGATGTCTGTAATATTGTTGGAGTCTTTTGTTTTTGTTATGTTTTCTGTTTATTGTAGGAGCTGAGGTTCTGTAACAGATTTGCCTTCCTCACTGTGGTGGTGGTTCTTCCCGATTGTGTGCAGTGTTACACTTGGAGTGTTTGAGCGTGCGATCATTGTGCACGGTGGTGTGTTGAAGTGTGTTCCAGTAAAAAGACCACTCTACTTTGTTTCTGGCCATTGTGAACCTCAGCTCTGTCGGTATTCTTCTTTTTATTTTGTTTTATCCAACAATATATACATTTCAATCAGATTTTTCATTTGTTTCTTCTTTCTTTTGTAATTTGTGTTCTCTTGTTTGAACTGGGGTTTATTTTGTTTTAAGTGTGTTTTTAAATCATTGTATTCATAAAATTCATTTTTTTTTATTTCATCCACATCTCCTGCCTACTGTGAAGTAATTGAACTTGTGTGCTTTACCTCTAAATTGAGTGGTTTAATTATCATCTTTTTGTAAATGGGGTGAGTTCCCAGGGTGGCGTAATCGGATCTTTTAGTGTTAAACATAAACACTTGGTTGCCCTCAGAAGCGCCTCTCGTGCTGCCACGTATAGAAGATAAGATGAAATATACAATATAAGAAAAATATTAGAAAACCTAGCTGTACAAGTATGAAGACAGATGATTTCTGTACAAATATAGAAAACTATAGAAACTTTAGTAGGAGATGAAGTGGGATTTGCAGGTGGCAGGGCAAATATGCATGAAAGTGTCTTATTGAATGTGACCTATGTGCAACAGCAAAAAAAATACATAGAAATGTGCATGAATGAGCAGGTGTGCAGTTTCCAGAATGAGTGTCCATAGGTGTGTATTTGCAAAATGATTTAGTGCTGTGGTGTTCTGATTGAGATAACGTCTCACTTGTGGGTAGAAGCTCCTCCTCAGTCTCTCTGTATTGGCCCTCAGGTAGCGGAATTGCTTTCCTGACCGCAACAGCGAGAGAGAGCATGTCATCATGGGTTTGAGCCTTTCATGTTCTACATGAAGAAGAGAGCGAAAACCCATGAGTGCTGAGAGAAAATGTGAGAGAAAACACAGTTTCACACACCATTCATAACCTTCCTGGGTTTTCTTATCCCCCCCTCGAGGCTGTGACGAGTAGAGGTGGGTAGTAACGGGCTACATTTACTCCGTTACATTTACTTGAGTAACTTTTTGGAAAAAAAAAATACTTCTATGAGTAGTTTTACTGCACCATACATTTTACTTTTACTTACTCTGCTACATTTGGCTACACTCGACTTATTTACTTTTCTAACCATTTATTCTACACGTTAGATTCTTTATTTTTGCCAGAGAGTTACAGCCAGTGGATCTACCACGTGACTGTGTTCCACCAGTCAGACGTAGCAACAATGATCACATGTGGTCAAATCTTCAGCTGTGGTAGCCGTGACATGAAAGAAACATGTCACGGTTAGTTTAGCTTTTTTATTTAATGTTGCAATGTCAACATCTATAATTAGCAAATAAACTAGAGGCTAAACAATATAAGTTTGTTACACTTGTTCTACTGGACACAGGTTATGGTAAAGTGAGACCTCTTGTACAAATGTTCTAATGTTATTTTCTATCTCCTGAGCCATTTGAAGGGCAACTGAATATACAGTATAGTTTACACTGTTCAAACGTACATATGTTACCTACAGTAGGTATTTGTTTCAAAAGCTTTTTTGTGAAAAAAGTGAGATTAGGAAATTTGTGTTTCTTGTTCATTAATTTGCTATTTTGTAAATATATAAAATTTCTATTCATTTATTTTATTTAATTATTTGGAAATTTGTACATTATTTTATAATTTTGTTCTAAAAAGATTTGTGACATTATGATGAAACAGTTACTCAGTACTTGAGTATACTTTTCACCAAATACTTTTGACTCTTTTTACTTTTTACTTTACCTCTACTTGAGTTTTATTATTTAAAGTACAACTTTTGGCTACTCTACCTACCGCTGACGACGAGACCTCCAACAGCTCCTGGCCTTTGCCAACTTTTACTGCTGCTCAATTCGCGGAAACAGTTCTTTTGCTGCACCCTTAACCTCTCTGACTTTCTCCAAGACCAGCTTTTGTTGAAACAAAGAGTGGAGAGAGCGTTTTTGCGACGACAAGACGAACCTAGAGTGGGACCCAAAGTCAGAAACCGGGGTCTGAACCACATAGAAAGGGTACGAGGCCCTTGGCGCTTAACCCTTATTTGCTTTTGGGGATTGGCCCTTGAGTGAAATCCCCTGGCTCTCAGCCACAATTGAAACGCTCTCATGTGCAGAAGGAACAAAGGTATCACCGTGGATGCAGCTGCCATGAGGCCTAAAGATCTCTGAAAGTAACGAACGGTCACTCTCTGGTCTAGCTTGATTTTCTTTAGGGTGTTGAGAATAGATTCGACATGAGCGGGAGACAGCTGTGCACGCATAGTGATCGAATCCCATGTGACACCCAAGTATGTTGTCCTCTGAACCAGAAAGAGCACGCTTTTTCAAGTCTCAATCCTAAAGAACGAAGATGAGCTAGGACGACATCCCGATGTCGAAGCGCTAGCTCGTGGGACTGGGCCAGAATCAGCCAGTCATCTATGTAATGCACAATACGGATGCCCCGGAGTCGCAAGGGAGCCAGGACTGCATCCATGCATTTTGTATATGTGCGGGGTGAAAGAGCTAGACCAAATGGAAGAACCCGATACTGGTAAGCTTCACCCCTGAAAGCGAACCTCAGGAACTTCCTGTGTTGTGACAAAATTTCTATGTGAAAATATGCGTCCTTTAGATCTATTGTCACAAACCAATACCTTGGTTGGATTTGTGAAACAATGATTTTGACAGTCAACATTTGGAACCTGTACTTTTTGAGATAGCGGTTCAGCCCGCGAATATCTAAAAATGGACGCAGCCCCCCGTCTCTCTTGTGAACCAAGAAATATCCAGATCCTGTAACCTTCCTCTACAGTCCTTAGTACCCAAGGAGATATAGCTGGCAGTAGCTTCCACGCTGTCAGTTTATCCGAAAGGGGCACTAGTTATAGCACTTCAGATAGACGGGGGGGAGGGGGGTGGGTCTAGAAGTTCGGCATCCTGGGCTACGGCAGGAAATGACCGAAAAGCTAACCTCATGTTGGAGACCGGTGTTGCCCGAAACACCAGTGGCGGCAGAGCATAAACATCGACCTCCTGGGGATGCCAGGGAGGGCACTTTGTTCTTAAAAGGAATTCTCCGCACCTCTCCCCGGGGGGAGCCAGCCCCATGGTCCTGGGCGCATGAGCCTCAGGACTTCTTCTTAGTAAAGAAGACCGGTCTGACCTCATTGAGGCAGCTTGCGAAGGGCGGCGAGCCGTACACCAGTCTTTACGAGGGGGTGCGCGGCTGCTAACGCTCTCTTTCTGCGCCTCTTGCCTGGCGAGAGTCAGACCTGGTCGAGACTGGGTGGCCAATAGTCCCGATTCTTGAGCACGGCAGGGAAGAAATTTTTCGAAGGCCTGTTCATATAATCTCGCATCCCTAAACCTGATGGTGACGGAATTAACGGCGTCGCCAAACAGGCCAGAGGGCGAGATGGGGGCATCAAGGAGGAATGCACGATCCTTATCCTTGATGCCCGTAAGGTTTAGCCACAGGTGCCTCTCCGCGGAAACCAGTGAAGCCATAGAATGGCCGATAGCATGGGCCATCTGCTTTTTTGCACGAAGAAACAGGTCCATAGCTCGGCATAATTCTAGAAATGCCCTATCATCCATAGTGCCGCCAGTGCTCAAGTCTTTTAGCAGATTAGCCTGGTACGCTTGCAAGACCGCCATGGTGTGCAGATGAAAGTCTACACAGCTTGGAGGGAAGTGTTGGCTTTTTCAGGGAGAATGATGTCCCAGGAGAGAGAGAGCCTGCAAACGTCTCTTCTATCTGGGGCATCATGGTATAACCCTGCGCTTCCGCATCAACGATATTCTAATAAATCTATGTCAATGGCACGAAAACGGGGGATGAATAGGGCTTGCTCCAAGAGCGAGTTAACTCCTCATGGAGGTTGCTAAAGAAAGGGAGAGAGCGTCGTTGAGCCTCCGCCCCCTGGCCACCCGACAGAAATCTGTCGTCTAATTTAGAGTGCTTGGGGAAACTTTGCTCTTGCGGCCAGTCAATATGCAGCCGCTCGACTGCACGCATTATTACTTCAAGTAGCTCCTCAAACTCTCTGTCTTGGATATAGGAGCGTTCTGAGGAGGCTACTTCCATTTCCGCAGAAGCGAAAGAGGAAGTCTCTCCTGCGCACTCACCGCCGAAGCGCGCTTGCGAAGTGGACGGAGAAACTTCCCAATCGCAAGAGAAAGGCGGGGGGACTCCGTCTCGTGCGCCTCTGCCAAATCTGCGTGGGACCCCTGGGAATGCGCCACATCTCGCACTTTCTCTTTTAAGAAAGCGAGTCGCGCGTGAAGCACCTTTATGGGGAGGAGGTCACATTGCTCACATTCTCCTTGAAGCCCAAGGAGAGCATGATTTTCACCCAAACACTGAAAACAAAAGGTGTGGAGATCGCCCTCCGAAAGGAATCTATCACACGGAGGGACACACCTCGCTTGAAACTCAGCCATCTTATCGGTGAGTCAAACACTCTTTTGTTCTTTGTTTTGCTTGCACACACACACGCGAACACAATGCGTCCTGAAGACAAAAAGATCTGAGGAATGTTTCCAGTTCACTCATATTTATAACCTGCTGGTGCGCTTCATCAGATGACGTCACCTGACTGAGGTTATATATGCCAAGATTTGGCGTGTTTGATACACAAATGCTTCACACCTAGCATCACAGAAAGATGTTCCCATAGCGTTTTCATGCAGCGTCTCGTTCCCGCTTTTTCAGGGAACAGGGTTACAGCAAAGTAACCCGAGATGTTTCATGCCAATAACAATTCTGTTTTTTATAACTGGCTTAAATTATTAAGTTTTGTTTATCTTATTGTATTTTGTATGCTTGCAGTATACCCATGTTACAGTATACCCAACTGTGTGGAGGTGATGGTCTTTCGGCTGCAGGGGTGAGGGGTCGCCACAGTGGACCAGTTTCTTTGGTTACTTGAAGTACATTTTAAAACATGAATATTGTACTTCAATATGGGTTAAAATGTGAAATGGCACTTCTTGTAGTGGGGTATGTTTTTAGGCTGGTACAGGTACCTGTACTTTTACTTAAGTGTTGAGTATTCTGCCAGTGTATCTTGTAGGGCTAGATGATTTTTTTTTTTCTATCAGTTATAAAAGGGTTACTAGACTGCTTATAAACATATACAGTACAATGTCATGGCTGAAGATTGGATCCACTGATAAAATCTCAAACAAAAGATTTGTTGTCTAGTGCAGGTTTACATACGTCACTCTCATTACTTCACACCTTCAGTGTTAGCATGGTTATTATGCAAAGTTTAATCAAACAAAACCGTGAAATGGGAGTTAAAAAAAAACTTTCAATACAATGTCAGGGTTAGCTATTCAAATGATTTCCATGCTGATGATTTCCATAACACTTTCCATGCTACACTTCCGGGACAGGATGTGGTGGAGTGGATGCAAGAGCTCCAAGAATGAGCAGCAATTCTCACCATACAGCTGGGTCATGCAGAGAGGAAGATCGATGGGGAGACCTCCACTGTCAGATCTCCAAATTAGTCACAAATTTTCTGCTGTCAGCCTTGATAGTCCTTTTAACCCTGCAAAGATTTTTGATAAACTCGTTATGCTTCCTGATTGCCTTGGTAACCCCTTTAGGATTCCTCAGAGTCCAGTTATAGTGCCTGATAATCCTGTTAACAATTTGTTAGTTCATTTAGAGACAGTTATGTTGCCTGAAAGTCCAGTTACTTTTCCTGAAAGTTCATTTAGGTTTCCTGAGAGTCTAGTTATGCTTCTTATCATATCTGAGAACCCTAATATGCTTCCAGAGATGTACCTGAGCACTGATATGCTTCCTGTTGGTCCTGTAGATGCTGAGACACTCCCTCTCAGCCCTGTGCCTGAGCTATGCCCTGCACCACCTGAGCCATCCACTTCCCTATCTCAGCCAGGCACTGCATCATCTCCAATTAGCCTAGCAGTGTCTTCTAGTGCTAAGGATGTACTTTTTCCCATCAGCTGAGTCCAAGAGTTGTATCCTGCTCTCACCTTCTGGCTTTGAGGATTTGAGAACATCATGCTCATTTTGTCACCTGAGTGGCAATGACACTATATTCACACCACCAACCAGATTCAAGGACATGATGCTCAATGTGCCACCTAGATTCAAAGACATATATATATATTCTTTTTTTTTTTTTACATGGATTCGAAGACATTATACTTGTGCCTCTATCAGGGGTGAAGCACTTTTATTTTATTTTTATGTTTAGCGCTTTTAACAATTGCCATTGTCGCAAAGCAGCTTTACACAATCAAAATAATTATTTAAGTTTGTATGAAATGTGAATGTCTATGAATCAAAATGATAAAATAAAAACGACAACAGAAATTGATCTGCAGTCATGCTGTGTGTTAGGAGGCTGGAAATGCTTAAGTTAATAGAGTCCAGTTCGTTATTAGAGGCTCCGGGAGACTGTAGCCCTGAACTATCTGTAACTCCAGTCTTGAACTATCGAGAACAGCTGTCAGCATCAGCCGTGGCCAGGCCGTCTTCATGGAAAAGGAGCAACATGTATAGCTTAACAGAGAGAGCAGGAGAGAGAGAGGAGAGAGCAGAAGACTAGGAGAGATAACAATTTGGTGACTGTCACACCATGTAAAGTTGATAAGAACCTTTAACAGAGATCTTGATCTCTTGTCAGTCCTTGTGCCAAGCTCCATCTCCATCTCCACAACACAACAAAGGTTCACTTTTAGTGAAATACTTCTATATGGACATACAGTACATACACTGAGCACTGAGACTGTTTGATTTCCCTTTGACATCAGAGTGTAGCCTTTGCTTGTAATACATTTTGCTACATCTTAACAATGCACAGTAGCTAATTCATGCTGAAAAAGTCACAAGAAGTCATAGTCAAGTTTATAACTTTATTGAACTTTCAGAATAAAAAGAAGGAACATTTTCTTAAAAAGGATAAAATATAATTTAATAAAAATAGACATGTATATCTTATATAACTATGTTGATTAT
Organism: Clarias laeviceps; assembly: GCA_030014305.1. Lineage (NCBI taxonomy): Eukaryota > Metazoa > Chordata > Actinopteri > Siluriformes > Clariidae > Clarias > Clarias laeviceps. The sequence goes on along the minus strand of JAQMYJ010000037.1, from coordinate 4,257,906 downwards.
AACATGTAACAGCTGAACAAAATAATACACCTCTCAACCAAAAATATAAGCTGTGTTGTCCTTTCTTTTTAATAAGAGCCAGTCCAGTGTGAGCTGTTATTTTAACTCAAGCCTGTGATAGAAACTGAACAGTATCTCAGTCTCACTAGCTCACATACAGTACTAGTACTGCTCTCATCTTATCACATCTCATCAGTCTGGCCCACATGTAGCATATAAATCAACACATAAAGGTAAAGTGTTTATTGTGACTGTGACTGATATTTAATACTTTCTGGAGATTCTGGCTAGCTGACAGAGCTTCATCATATACCAAATGACACCACAGGACTGTTGAAATGTGACCAAACATAAACTGCACTTATCACCCTTAAAGAAGAAACAACAGGCTCCAGCATTAAAGTGGATATGAGACTAAAGGCCCAGCAGTGATCAGATAATTTAGGCTAAAACTTGTCTAAAACTTTGGCCCTTTTTATCATGCAACAGCAGTGGGTTTAACCCAAAGCAAAATAAAATTGTAAAGAATAAGAATAAGGTGTCTTCAATGCATAATAATAAAAAAAAGGTATTTGTTTATGTTGCTGAAATGGCAGTTGCTGAAAATTATGTCCTGAGACAAATAGGGAGATTAAACAGATGAAGTAATGTGATTGACTGAAGCATAGTCAGAAGTGACGTCTTCCCTAATCTTTGGAACTGCACCATTAGGGCTGGTGGCATTTTTGTGAAAACTCACTGCTGCGTAAGTCAGACCTCCAGCAGATTTCTCAGCTGATTGTCTTGTGGGTAACTGAGCTGAAGAGAAAATGTCCTGATCAGAGGGGATTGTGGGCAACTGAGCTGTGAAGTAGATGTCTTGATCAGAGGGGATTGTGGGTAGTTGAGCAGAATAGGGTAGAATAAACAGCAGAATCACATGGGCTTGTGGGTAAAACTGTATATTTGCAAACAGTTGAAGAAGGACAAGAGGGCATTGTGGGTAGTTGAACTGCAGAGTAAACTGCAGAAGTTTCACGTTCTGAGGCATAAAGGCGTCTGGTGTCTTTAATCTCCTCATACTCACAAACAGTAAGAGGAACCTGACAGCAAAGCGAAACAGAAACAAATATTACAAATGATTTCCACTATTTTTATTTTTTTAAATACGTTTTGGCACTAACTACATTAGAATTACCTCTTGGTTATTTCCTGAGTTTAGGACAGAACACTGTTCAGTAGAAGCTCCACCTGATGAAAAACAGCACATAGACTTTAGATAATATTACTGTTTTTAGTTTTAAAATTTCAGGGCAGATAATTTAGGCTAAAACTTGTTTAAAACTTTGGCCCTTTTTTGTCATGCAAAAGCTGTGGGTTTAACCTAAAGAAAAATAATATAGATGGATGCATATATTAATAAATTATACATAAAGTGAGTTGTGCAGCATGTAAACACTGGTATGTAGCAGCAGCATTAGAGTCACGGCAGAGTCCAGATCTCTATATGAATGTTTTTCACAGATTGTGAGTATGAGAGTCCATGCGTCTATTTGAAGGAGTGTGGGTTGGGTGTGGAAGAGGTTATAGAATGGGAGTTTCATCTTCAGTTGATGGTGGGTCTTTAGTCAGACAATCATGGCACGCAGTAATGACTCAAAGCACAAAACCAAGTCAACAAATCAATGTTTTCAGATGAAGAAGGTAAATGTTTTGGAATAAACCTGTCAAATCAAGTCATTCAAGTCAAACCAAGACTTTTGGTTGCGCATAAAAACACACTCATGAGAGAAAATGTCCCTTTATTTCTGTCAGGATGAACTAACCTTGGTGACCAGAAGACGTAGCTTTAGCGGTTAGCCCAATGTAGCGTGGATGGTAAAC
>JAQMYJ010000037.1:4198425-4211262 GCA_030014305.1 Clarias laeviceps | reverse complement strand
TAAGACTTCATTCACTGTGTCCAGTTCATGCTCTTCAAATTTACAGCACACCACCGCACTAGCCAGTGGCGTAAATCGGAGCAGGTTTTCATATGGCATGGGGCTGCGGCCGAAGGGCAGCCGCCACTAGACGGGTCGGGTGAGAGATGGTAGTGCGTTAGGGCGGGGAGTCTCTGGGAAGCGTTTATGAAAGTTCGAGATTAGCCTAGGGTCTAGGATAAACTTGGCAGGGATCCAGCTTCTCTCCTCAGGTCCATAGCCCTCCCAGTCCACCAGGTATTGAATACCTCTGCCTCGGCGGCGAGCTTTCAGGAGTCTGCGGACGGTGTAGGCTTCACCACTATCTATGATGCAGGGAGGAGGCAGAGGGTGGGTGGGGGGACTTAATGGGCATGAGGAGAGGCGGCGTAGCTGGGATACATGAAACGTGGGGTTGACTCACCGCATTGTAGAGGGGAGTCGGAGCTTGACGGCTCTTGGATTGACAATCCGGGTGGCGGTGAAGAGCCCAATGTATTGGGGAGAGAGTTTAAACGCGTGTTTGACACACATGCTTCAACAACCGGTCACGCGAGGAGCGTTCCCATAGCGTTTTCACGCAGCATCTCGTTCCCGTTTTTTCAGGGAACAGGGTTACAGCAAAGTAACCAGAGACGATTTTAGCCATTTTCTCAATCTTCCCAAATGTGCCTCAAATATGCTTTATTGCCTCTACATCTCAGAGATAGTTCATATTTATCTTGTGTGCAACAAATGGCCAACCCAATTAAGCCTACAGTAAATATAGATTCTAATAAAATAATAATTTTCGACAATTTCTCCCACACATGCTCTAAGCCTGCAGCTGTGTCCAGTGGACAGTGTGTTAGAGAAATGTGCTGGGCATCTCCAGGCTTACAGTATGTGTCAAATCAGCAAAAACTACTTTACCAAGCATTATTCATCCAGACCTTTAGGTGGCGGTAGCACACCACCTACGTTGCCTGCTGCAAATCAAGAAGAAGAAGACAAAGCGGCCGGTGAAGGTGGTTTTTACTTTTTTGCGCTAATACATTTCATTTAAAATGAATTATTATTGACAAGGAGTCAAAATGTAAGTTAAAACCACAGTCTGTAGACTGTAAAAAAAAAAAAAAAAAAAGGCGTAAAAAAGTGGTCAAATGACTGGCTGCCAAACAAAAACCATAAAATTTAGGTAAAATATTATGTGCAAAAACATTAAATTTACAGAAATTGTTATTTAATCTTTTACAAAGAAACAACTTTACAGATTTTTCCTAAATTTATACGATTAAACACGTTCATTGAACCAACAGCACTAGAAGTTAGCAGTGAAATACAGTTATTTTACAGATTTTTGCAGAATTTATACGATTAAAGACATTCAATAAAGCAACAGCACTATGAATTTAGCAGATAAAAAACGTTATTTTACAGATTTTTCCTAGATTTATACGATTAAACATCTTTAAAGCAACAGCACTAGAAGTTTAGCAGTAAAACACCATTATTTTACAGATCTTCCCTAAATTTATACAATTTAACACCTTCATTAAAACAGCACTAGACGTGTAGCAGCAAAATGTTTTTATTTTACATTTTTTTCCATAATTATTACAATCAAACACCTTCAATAAAGCAAAAGCATTAGACATTTAGCAGGAAAACACTGTTATTTTACGATTAAATATGATTTAACACCCTCAAATAAAGCAATAACACAAAAAAAATGTTATTTCACAAATTTTTCATAAATTCATATGAATACACATGTTCAGTAAAGTGTTAACACAAACTCAAGATTATAATATTTGTAAAATATTATAATCTAAAAATTGTAGTAATTGTACTAACTGTGACACAGTATAGTACAAGTATGATGCAAAATACAAGTTCAGTTTTATAGCATTAAAAAGTAAAATCCTAAAATAAAAAACAAAATGAAATATTTAGACTATTGTGCTATAACAGTGGAACACTCTTTCTTACAAACTTAAACATTCCTGTGAAATATCTTTTACTAAAAATCTATATAGAAATGAACAATTTCAAACAAGTTTACCAATGTTCCAATTAAAATTGGAATTAAAATTTATTACAAATAAAGTACAATGTGGTCCCTTTTTTTACTCTATAGTTCTTATATAATGTACGTTTATAAATAACTTTACATTTTAGTTCAGAATCCTAATGCCTTAGTGCAAATCTAAAACATACCAAAATAGCAAAATGGACAGTCCAGTGTATACATTTTATTTGTCACATACACAGTCATACACAGTACTATATGCAGTGAAATGCTTATACGACCACTCGTGACCTTTAAACTCTAAGTTATCAATAGAAATAGAAATAAAAATAGAAATAACAATAAATTAGGGAATGGAAATAAATAAAATATAGAGAAGAAGATGATAAGAAGAACAGAATATAAAATATAAACTATGGGATATAGTAAAGAAAAAAATATTTTTAAAAAACCTAGCTGTACAAAATATACACAGTGATATTGTACAAATATGCAAAATATGGAAATGTGCAAAAGTGAGAAAAATGAAATGGATATAAATGTCCAGAAAGTGTGCAGAAATGAAATGACCAGAAGTGTGCAAAATGAACTGAAGTATAAATGTCTCGAAATGTCCAGAAATGTCCAGAGTGAGTGCAAATGTGCATGAGTGTACAATGTATAATGTCCATAAATGGACTATATTGTCAGTTGTGAGAAATGTCCATAAAGTGCAATGTGCAAAAGGATGTTTTTTTTGTCAGTTAACGCGGGTAGAGTTTCGCTAAAGTTTTTTATTACAAAAATAACAGCATACTGTAGTTCCCCTCATACAAGCAAAATATTAAAATGTAACTTAAAGTGCTGCTTTAAAAGAGCTACACAGCAAATACATTATCCTTGTGTCAGAATATTCAGGCCTGCATTAAGAAAGCTGATGGCCAGATTGCCATGGTGATATTTCAGAACAAATGTCATCAAAACAAAACAAAAAAAAATTTGGTGTTTACGTGTGCATGGGTCTTGCACTGAGTATCAGTCTCCTACATCAGTCTCCTACATTCTCTTCCCATTCTTTGAAAGCATAAAGCAGATACTATAGCCAACATGTAAGTGTGGGGCTTCTGCTGCCTTACCTGTGCCACTTCCTGTGGATGATCTTAAAAACAGTCATGAAAAAATGCTAAACTTGGATCTAAAACTTCAATGTCAAAGTATTATAAAACTAATGATTTACCCCAAAATTACAAAGAAAAACATTACATTTTTAGTACAGATATTAACCTTTATCTAATGAGTTTCATATTTAATTACAATGTATTATTGTAATTTTACATAAAGTAATTTACAAAAACAAAAAAAACACAAGGAAAATATTATGGTACTTTTACTGTTAAAAATGTAAAAAAAAAAAAAAAAAAATTCAGTATTTAAATAATACTTAAAAAAACAGTCGATGTAATAATTTACAGATAATGTCTTTAATTTTACAGAGATTTGTATGTAGTTTGTAAAAAAAGGAAAAGTAACAGAATTTTAAAGTTATTTTTTGTAAAATTTGGATTTCTTATTATTTTTTTACAATGTAGGTTGAAAAATAACTGTGGTATACTTAGCTGAAAATTACACAGCTTACGTTTGTTCTTAAATTGCAGAAGGAATTCAAATGCTACCTGTGGGTGGTTTAGCATGTGGATTAGCATATCTAGGTAACTAACACTTGTGAGGTTTAAATTTGATTTTAATATATATAATCAGTCAGCTGGTTACAGAATTATTATTAGGCATGTCCTAAGTTAACCAGTGTGGTTTGACAAAGTTACTTTTTACCTTTTCATTTTTTTTAATAGTAAGTTAATGTTACTGCATGATCAGTTTTTGCAAACCAGTAGATTGTTCAGTGATTAACAGTAGTTACCAGAACATGTAACTTTAGAAACATCAGTTAATTATATTCTATAAATAAAGACCAATATGTTTGTTTGTGGAAAGGTTATCTTGGTAATTATATACACTTTACTTTAACTGGGTTCTTTTCAGAAGCATGTCACCTCGGAAACCTTTAAGAACAAGAATCTCAACAAATAAAATGCAGGAAAATGTTCCGGAGTCTCCATCAGCATCTCCTTTTTGACTGATTCTTTTCACTGGATGATTGTCACAATGCTGTGGCCTTTGTGTAACTCCTGTATAAATCATACTTTGAGTTGAGCAGCGTGACACTTAATATCTTTGTCAGGTTGGGTGACATTTTGTATTATTTAGTGTCTTGATTTGCCAGATTTTGATGGTGTCTGCTATATTGTGTGAATTGTAAATTTATTACACTGTATGCTGTTAACTGAAGATTTTTGATATGTTCAATAAAACTATAATATTTAGGGCCCAAGGTCTATAGGGTGCACAGGACCCTCTTGTTTTCCTAAGGATTTTTTTTTTCACCCATTTGGGCTTTTTACTCAAAAACTCATGAAAATTGGCAGACAGGTTGGAATCTCCTGCCATTCTAAGGGCCTTCACAAGAGATTTTGCTGCATAGCTCATACACACCTTGACATGTGTATGAGCTATGTTTTTATAGCGCTTCTCTGCGCTATAAAAGCAAGGTGGGAAACTTAGCTTGTGGTCCGGCGGTATAAAGACTAAAGTTGCATTGCAAAGTACAGCATGCAAGCAGGGTGATGTCATGAGCCACAGGGACATCATAAGCAAGGACTGAATACAGCCGTTTTATCACCGTTTCAAAGACAGACGCAAATGGTCTGCATGAGCTCCCATGGCACTTTCACCCTCGCCGAGAGCCAGCTTTCATGATCCTGCTGTTGAAAAGTAAGAAAGGCCGCTGTGCTCGACATTAAGGCTCCCATTCCCAGCCAAGAAAGTCGCCCATCTTACAGATATGTTGAACTCCTGTCTGCGGCTGCACCCAAGGAGAGCTCAAAAGGGCCGGTTGGCCGAAATAGTCAGAAGGAGCTGCTTTAAGGAGCATGCAGTTGCTGCTGCCCACATGGGCCCATTAATTACATTTAGTTCACCTGGACTTGTGTCCAACTGTTATTACACTGCATGCAAACAAGCTCAGGGTGCAAAATTTGGAAGCAAATAACTTTAAGGAATAAGTAGCCTTAAGGTGTCTTCACTACATGGCTAAAAATAAATGTCCAATTTTATGGTCACTGCTAGGGAATGGGAAGTGGAGGAGAAAAAATAAGGAAAAAGAGAAGAAAGTATCATGAAAAACAATTTTAGAGTCACATGACTTGAGCCCTAATGATGCTAAACTAAACAGATGAAGTAACGTGACTGATTGAAGCGTATTCAGAAGTGACGTCTCCCCTAACCTGTGGAACTGCATCATTAGGGTTGGTGGCATTGGAGTGAAAACTCACTGCAGAATAAGTCAGACCTTCAGCAGGTTTCTGATTTGAAAGACCTGTGGGTAACTGAGCCGTGGAGTAGACGTCCTGATCAGAGGGGATTGTGGGTAACTGATCATTAGAATAAACAGTAGAGTCACAGGGGATTGTGGGTAAGACTGTGGTGTCATAAAGAGGTTGCAAAGGATCGAAGGGGTTTGTAGGTAGTCGAACATTAGAATAAACTGCAGAAGTTCCAGCATCTGATGCAGAAAGTTCTCTGGTGTCTTTAATCTCTTCATACTCACAGACAACAAGAGGAACCTGAGAGAAAAGAGAAACAGAAACATAAAAAAAATCATAAATGGTATATTTTGTTATCTTTACCTAAAACCTAAATGTTAGCTTTTATTTATTTATTTATTTATTTTTCAAAAAAAATAATGTGTTTATTATTTGTACTACACACACACACACACACACACACACAGTGATAGAGACAGTTACCCCTTGGTCACTGTTGAAGTTTTGGACAGGACACTGGTCAGTAGGAGCTCCACCTGCTGGCAGAAAAAAAGTTACATAATTAGTAGTTATTGTTGCTGTTGTTTGCGATTCCTTTTAAATTGAGGATTTTCGCACCTTGCATTTTGGGTCCTTACATAACATGGCAGAATACACATGGCATCCACACACGGGCATATCCATGGGCATATCCATGTTAAACATCTGATAACATGCTGTGTGTGTATTAATACCTTGCATTTTGCGTCTCTTTTGGAAAATCAAAGTGAGGAATATGACTCCAATCAGAAGCAGCAGCAGAATTACAGATATAGGGATCAAAGTGGAGACTGAAAATCCGGGAAGAGAAAAAAAAGAAACTTTAACCTACATTGTGATCATTCCAAAGAGATCAGACAGTTACTGAGTTAGATTATGATTGTAATGTGTATCTGAGCAGAATCACCTGCTGAAGAAGAAGCTGAAGAAGGCTGAGATAATAATAAGGATGATGATGATGATGAAGGTTGTGTTGGCTTCAATGTTGAACCTGGCTGACTTGGATCTAAAAGTTTGAAAAGTTTCAGAATAGATGCAACACAATACATTGACCATTTAGTAAATGTGGAACTGACTGATATTTCTGCTATCTCACAGGAAGTGGAGTGAAGCAAGAATACACACATGAACAGTAAACAGGACATTAAACTTTAGCCTAATACACATCTGCTCATTACATCATTTAGTCTAAATGGACACCAGTTTAACAGATAATATCAGCTAGATCTCTTTCATTTTATGTGGCCACAAACTTATGTCTAAACATAACTGCTCTATTTGTACTCACTTTATTGTTATATTCACTAACTGTCCAATAATATTACAGACTAGTCCTGGTTATGATGTGCACTGACTCTGTGCTTCACACTAAAACTCTGTAATGTCAGAATAGTTAATGCAGTGTGTCTCTACAAACTCACCAGTAACTGTCAGGTTGATCTGTGTGAAATAAACCTTGTATCCATCATCAGATTCCCAGGCTGCTTCAGCTCCACACCAGTATTCACCAGAGTCTCGATCAGTTATATTTCTAATACTCACACTCAAGATTTGTCTTTCTATGTCATCATACAGGGAGAATTTCCTCAGATTTGCATATTTTCCACTTTGAGATTTTTCATGATAACAAGTAGAATCTTGCAGCCTCATCTTGCAGAGAAACTTGGGATTACTCCTGAGGGATTCTGGGTATTTACAGCTGATGTTCAAATCTCCTCCTACATGGACAGTCTCACTGATGGACTTCTCATAGGACGGATCTGCAAATCGAAAAACATCTGATCAGTTTGTGTGTATGTGTCCTAGAAAAAAAAAAACTTAGTTTAAATTATGACATCTCCTCCTATATACAGTATATCATTTTAAATTTTGATGCAGTGTCACATGATGCTCCTCATCACACCAACACACACACAGAGTGAAGTCAAAATTTGGACCTCCAAAAATTGCAAATATTAATTTCAGTACATGTTCCTTCTGCTAAAACATAATTAAATTTACTCACATTTTCTTACATCCAGCTTCACTACAGTGTAGGTCTGTATTCTATCAGACACATCAACAGCACACGCGTATGTTCCAGTGTCCTCCGTAATCAGCTCTCTGATAAACACACTGAAGAATCCTGCACTGTTGTCATGAACTGAGAATCTGCCATCATGTGACCATTCACTGTTTATTTTTATTCTTATTTGATTTGAACATATATGATCTGTCCTGATCTTACAGAAAGATTTGATTTTGTCTTTGTATTTATCTTCATATCTGCACTTGATGTTGACTCCTCCCCCTGCATGTGCACTTATTGCTCTAGAGACCCTGGGCCCTGATAAAAAACAAGAAGTTCAAATCATGCTTAATCAGTTATAAGTAGAAGCACCTAGAAGAATTTATATAATACTTGAGTTCAAGATCTTTTTTTAAAGATCACGTCTTAAATCCATATTTTATTAGAGGTAAGGTTAAAGTCTGAGCTTTTCTTAAAATAAGATACAGTGAAACCTCAGATTACGAGTAACGCGGTTTACGAGTGTTCCGCAAGACGAGCAAAGATTTTTAATAAATTTTGACTTGGAAAACGAGTATTGTCTTGGTTTACGAGCACCGAGTATCATGTATCACGCATGTGCTTCTTGATTTGACGCCAGGCGTCACGTGATCACAACTGAGCAAATGGTTTTTCTCTCTCTTGCACTGTGGGTAATCTTCTCCCCTGCTGGGTCTTAGTGCTCGTCTCTTACTGGTATAATCAACATCCATGTGTGTGTGTGTGTGTGTGTGTGTGTGTGTTTCTTTCTCTTGTGCTGCAGAGTGTGTGTGTTATAAGTGTGTGCGCGTAATTTGACACCGCGCCGGTTCACACACACACACACACACACACACACACACACAGGAGTAAAACATCTCATAAACACACACTGGAACAATAAATCATTCCTGAGATAAGTCATGATTATCTCAGTTTTGTCCATGTTAAGTTTCAGAAAGTTTAAGTTGAGCCAATCTCTAATGTCCTTCATGCAAGCAGAGATTTTGTCAATTTGGGCAGATGGAGTAGGTGTACAGATAGAATAAAGTTGAATGTCGTCGGCATAAAAGTGATAGTTAAGACCATGATGTTGAAGAATCAGACCGAGCGGGATTATGTAAATTGTGAATAGTAGTGGGCCAAGAACAGATCCTTGGGGAACACCTCGCTTCAGGGGGACAGTGGGTGATCAAAAATCCTTAACAGAAATATAAAATTGTCTATCTGAGAGATAGGAAAAAAACCATATGCAAGAGAACATGCAAACAAGCTCAGGGTGCAAAATTTGGAAACAAATAACTTTAAAGAATAAGCAGCCTTAAAGTCATGAATGAATTGAAATGAATCCATTAAATTAAATAAGTGGGTTAAAAAAATGAGTTCAGTAGTCAGGTACAGGGACAAGTTTATATTTAATTGGGTATTTAAATTATAATCAGCAATTAAAGTCTCAACAATGAAAAAGGTAAATATGGATTTAATCATGATCTTATTATCTGAAAATGAAGAAAATGTTATGGATCACAAAAAAAAACAATGAAATATATTTAATAAATAAAAAAAATATATAAGTATAGTAATGAAGTATGATTACTTGGCATTTTGTATGTCTGCTAATATCAGTGGTGGGAGACTCACCTTCCTTTACCTCCAGCTCCACCGGTGTGTAAATGTCTGACCTATAACTTATATCAACTCCACACTGGTACGTCCCAGTGTCCTGTACAGTGAGCTCTCTGATCATCACCATGAACTCTGCTGATTCGGTGTCATCATACAGTGAGAATCTTCCTGAATTTATCCACTTATTTGTAGCTTCTGTCTTTATTTGGTCAGAACAGCCTGGTGATGAACCCTTACAGAAATATTTCTCATTCTGTATGTATTCTGTATCATACGTGCACTTGATAAGGACTCCTCCTCCTGAATATCCTGTTACTTCCTTGGAATCTCCTCCATCTAACAAAACACCAAACATCCATCTGAGCAAAACCTTCCTTCATGTAACACTGCTGCTGAGAGTGAGGATTATTCTGAAGTGCATTTCTTTACCTGAGATCAGGCAGAGGGTGAAGATGAGGAGGATCTTCATCCTGAGTTCACACTCACACATCTCCACACCAACTCCACGTCAGAAAGATATTACAGCTCCTGTTCTGTTACACACTGTTACTGTCTCTGTCCTGCTCTGTGAGTGTACTCTGCGTCTTCATCTGTGTCTTAAACAGAGTGTGATGCAATGTTCACTTCCTTTTCTAGCTGTGTGAGAAAGAACTGGTCAATAAGTGAATGTGTGAGATATAGTCACACAAGACCTCATCCTTAATGTGTGGAACTGCATCATTAGAGCTGGTGACTTTGCTGTAAATAATCAGTTGTTATTTTAGGGGTTTATGATCTACGCAAAGAACAGACAGTTTCATGTACGCCGGCATGACAGTGGGTGTCTATGTATTAAAACTAAAATAAGTTGATTTAAATGAAGTAGTTTACTCATTACAACAGTGGATAAACCGCAAATAAAAATAACATCTCTTTAACGTGTCCTTTCAATCAGATGGGAGCAACTATGTTATCAAAAGAACCACAGTCATCAAATCTCAAAAAAAGGTTATGATAAGGGCCACTGTGTCTTCCACTTTTTTTTGAGATGTCCACTGTTCCCTTGGTCCAGTTCCTAGCAATCGTCACCACAGAAACTTCAGCACAAGGAGAAGCTGACACATCAATAACCCTAGGCTAATGGTCGTAGAACACAAACCCCGATACAACAACCCAGGACATTATATTTAGGCACTATATTTGACACGTTTACAAGCAGAGAACCTTTTCTCTGCCCTGTTAACTTGAACTGGCGTTGTGCTCTGTATAGATGGGTTACGTAATAGTCACAATGGTGTTTGCAACAACATTTATGTTTTAAGTTTCCTTAGACTTTAAATATGTACTTCTACAGGTTTAAGGATCAAAACTAGAGGAGATTTTAGTGAAAGTATTGTTTTACAGACATATTTATATTATTAGTGGTTTACAGAAAGGCTTCACATTCTAGCTAATAAATAAAAAAATAAATTCCTTACTAATTTCTCTGTTACTTACACCGTGAACTTTTAATTCAACTTCAGTATATCAATGATATTACATCAGTTATCAAATTTTGAAAAAAGCAAAAATATACACATGTATGTGCCTCTTTAACTCATTAAGCATAATTTCCAGAATCAGTGTCTCTACTACAAAATAGAGAGCTGGAGAAGAGAGTTTATTGTACAGAAATATCTTGTGACTGTAACAGATATTTCAGCATCTGGTCTAAATGCTCATGACACGAACATGGATGCTGAAAACTACAATTCCCAACATACACTCTCCATCTCACCTGATTACTAATCAACAACAACCAGACACGATGAAGAACTTCTACAACCACAGACAGGATAAAGAAAAAAACTTCCTCTTCACTCACCTGATGGAAAGTAAACACCTTGTGTGATGTGTTACCAGTTATGTGTTCAGGCCTTGTTTAAACTGTGGTACTAATCGTCTGTGTATCCTCATTCCAAGTTTGCCTTGTCCTAGTTCATGTTGTGTAATTAATTCACCCAACACCTTGTCTGTGTCACACTGATGAATGTGGATATCCATGTGTAACTTTTTGCATCACACTATTATGTAGCTCAAGCAAGACTAGTCTTTGTATTTACTACTTACATTACTTTATGTAAAAATATTTTTGCTAGTAAAGTCTATTTAATTTTGCTAGTACACTTAACTTAATTTAATCATGTCCCTAGTTATTGTTTTATTTACTCTACGTAACTTTAAGAGTTTCAAATGTGTATTTTTAATTGAAACGTAAACTTATTAAAAACTTAAAGTTTCCATATTACTTGGAGTCAAGCCTGCTCTGCTTTATTAAACGTCCTAGACTAATTTTAAAGTGACATGTACTCACATTGTCTACAGTAGTTGAAACTTGAAGTAAGGACACTTTTTATTATGCGCATACACTTCTGAGCATCCACAGTTTCTTCAAATTGCACTTGGTCCTTAATTCACACCATAAGGATTAAGATAAATACCTGCAAAAGAAATAATAATAATAATAATAATAATAATAATAATAATGCATAAAAAAGAACAACAAATAAAGTGGCATGACATAACAGAGAACCTGAGAAAATGCTCATTATAACTTTATCATCAACAGCATCTGTATAGATTTTAGACATGCAAGATCACATACCTTGGAGCACATTTTTGCTCCTTATTGTCATATTGGCAACTGGACCTCAATTCTCATTGAACAACAAAATATTGCAAATAACAACATTACATATAAAAACAGTAGACTACTTTGGCATTGGGAGAACTTGAGTGCAGTTAAAACAAACAACTGTAAAATGTTCAAGCGGGAGCTCACTCAAACCCTTTACCTTCCATGGCATCTATGTGGATTTTAGGCATGCAAGTAAACCTAGAGGTTATGTACCTTGGATGACATTTTTTTTTGTTTGTATCCTCAAGCTCCAGGAAGATTTGCTAAAAAATAATCAAACGTGTATTTCAGTTTGGTAGGAGAGCTCAATTCCAGGGCATACAGAGGGAGCCACGTGAAATAGCCGCAGCCGTGTGAATGGCGTGCGAATGGCGTACAGCTGCCCTATGGACGGTGTAATCCCCCCTCCCTCTCCTGCCAGAAAGGCGTGTCAACTTTTCACAGTAAACACGCCCATTCAAGCCCTATTTATTAATTTACCTGGTTCCACCACTAGATGGCGCTTTGTTCTCAAGAACACGTTAACGCGCCAGCAATTTAGCTGCGCTGAGTTGAAATCACGTGATTTTAACAACCCACCCTCACCCCCGCCGAACTGACGTTATCAAACTGCACTACAGAGATGAAGATGGTGGCTTAATGGACTATTCGCGGTAAGTGGTTATTATTATTTTTTTATTTTGTAAAATTAGTTTACAGTTGATTTCCCAGTTTAGTTTTTTTTATTGGCCATTTTGAAAACCACTGGCAGCACCAGCAGCGGTCAGATGTAACTTTAGATAACTTAATGATCTGTTTACCAAGACTGGAGTTAACATTACAGCTTACTGTCAGTGTCACAAACTCACACTTCAGCAGTGAATGAGAAATCTGGTCGGTCTGGCTTTTAGATAAAGGGGGGGCAGTGTATGTCTGCATTTTTATCGATATATCGCACGTGTTTATAATCCTTTTGATCAAAAACGCTGCCTTTTGTTAAGGATGCGGGTTTATACACGCCGATGCAAAAATTTTAGATGAATTTTAAAGCATCTTTTTAGGCCTAAATATTCATTTTTATTTATGGCCAGGTGTATTATGAAGTGAAGACCTGTTGTTTAGT
>JAQMYJ010000037.1:4122550-4133638 GCA_030014305.1 Clarias laeviceps | reverse complement strand
CTGACTGCTACTTTTGATTTTGAGCCTCCCTTCATTCAGGGACACATTGTGAAACATTTTTAGTTTATGTCTTATGGAGGACGTTTCTTTTTTTGCTGAGTATATATGTGATTTCTCAAAGAAATAATGGAAACGCGGATGATTTGTTCCACAACCCAAAAATATCAGATAACAATAAGTAATACAAAATATAAAGTAAAAATAAAACTGATTAAACCGGCACTTTGATTACCTTTGAATCAAGAACATAGCTGTTATGAGGGAGATGAGAGAGAGGAGAGACGTAGAAAAAAGAGGATGGGGGGGTTATTGTGTAGGACGACTTTCTCTATCACTAATGGAATCACTGCTATCACTGGAATCTTTTTCTTTTTGTGTGACTTTAACAAGTAACCTCTCTAACGATACTTATTTTTGCCTCCTTTTAAGGTTTTTGCGAAAATATGATGTTGCATAGTCGTTACACACACACACACACATGGTCACAACGCTTCAGTAAAGACTGAGCCCTAGCATGGTAGACGATTAACCACAATCCTGCAGCACGAGAGAGAGAGAAGAATCACTGGCTCAGTTGTGATCACGTGACGCTCGGCAGACAAAGCGCATCCGACTAGTCATATTGCAAGACCTCGCTCGTTTTTCGAGTATCAAATTTATTGCTCGTCTTTCAAAACACTCACAGACTAAGTTACTCGCAATCCAAGGTTTTACTGTAATAAGCATTTAAAAACCATATTTTGTGTTTACTCAGGTTGGCATTGTCCCTCGTATAAAACTTTATTTGACGTAAAAATTAAGTGTGGCAAATATGGAAAAGCAGAAGAAAGAATGAGTTTTTGGACCACACGAGGTTTACGTGAAGTTTATTTCTTATGATGCGCTGCATACAAAAATAGACCATAGCAAAAGTTCACAGTGAGTCAAAAGGCAGTGATGGTGTGATGAGGAGCCGGTATTGCATAGGGAAGCTCAGACCACTGCTGGAGTCTCAGAGAGAGAGAGAAATACAGTACAGCATCACACCACGTCCCAGTACTGCGCTACAGCACGCGGCACTTCCCTTTGGTCGAGAATCATCTCCTGTTATTCCATGACTCGACGCTCAAGTGACGTTTGTTAAACGAGTGGAAGAGGAGCATTAAGTCAACATCAAGAGCAGATCTGACCTGTGACCTGATGTTTGGTTTATAAAGTGGAGGATAAAGCTGTTTAAAATACATTTGTCTGGCAATTTGATATGACATCACCTTCAGTTGAAGGAAGGAAGGAAAGGAAAGAAGAAAAGAGAGGAAGCGCTTGAAAAGAAAAAGACTAACATGGTAATATTTAGGAGGGAGGGAGGAAACAAGTTAGAAAAAGTAAGAAAGAAGAAGGAATAATTAATTGAGGGAGAAAAAGAAAGAAAAAATAAAGAAAGGAAGGAATAGGAGAAAAAGATAGTAGATTCAAGCAAGAGAAAGAAAAAAGGGAAGGAAGGAAGAGAAGAAAAGGGGGGAAGCAAATAAAATGGAAAAAGAAGAAATTGAAACAAGTTAAAGAAAGAAAGAAAGAAAGAAAAGGGAGGAACCAAGTAAGAAAAAGGAAGAAAGTGGGAGGGAATAAGGCTATTAGAAAGGAAGGAAGGAAGGAAGGAAGGAGTATGAAAAGAAAAGAAGAAACAGAGAAAAAGACGTATGGATGAAAGATGGGAACTTTGCGGCGAGCATGTGTTTAATGAGTGTGTGTGTGTCCACTCAGTGTGAGTTTAAGCGAAGCTTCTGATTGGTCAGCAGCTGCCACATCCAGTATGATGTCACCAGCTTATTTTCATTTTAAATGCTTTTTTTTCAATAAACAACACATTCCCTTAGTGAACTTCAAAGAGAAGGTTTTTCCCTTTGATCTGAAACATTTCTAAAAAGTTATTAGTACAGTTCTTAAGCTTTTCACCTTTAACTAAAATGATCTACGCAACTGAGTTTATACAGAGCCATGTGTTTAGGGCTTCACTCGTCTCAGAGGCGTGTGGGACATGGAGAAAGGACACAAGTGTGAGGAACAGGACTTATGTCTCTGCCATACACAGTAATGATGCCAGTATGCCAGTTTTTTCTCAGACTCAATATGAGTATGTCAGTTGGTTCTCATGGATACAGATACCAATACTGATAGCATGACACACTACAACCTGCTGATCAGCACAGGACAGCACAGGACGGTTTATTCAGCTCTCGTATTCATGCACTGAGGCGCCTATAGACTCATTCCTTTGCTATTTCAGTCAGATTTGTGCGTGTGTGTGTGTGTGTGTGTGTGTGTGTGTGTGTATAAGTATGGTATCAGTGTTGGTATCAATAAATTCCTAATTAGTAAAATGTTTATTACAATGTAGTTACACTGTTAGTTACATTGTAATAACAGACTTGCTTTCATGTAACATATTTAATGTTGGTTTCTGAGCAGCTAATGTGTCTACACACACAAATCAAACTCACACAGAGACCTGTGCATACACACTTATAATTTTTTATACACACGTGATATACCATACCATAGTTTTTGGAATGTGTGTAAGTGGATGCGTTTAACGTTAGTTGCATCTTTAGTAGAATGTATGGTGTAAGTTAACAACACTGGTTTGGTTTAAAAAACATAACCACCAAAAAAGAAAAACAGCTGTGTGTGTGTGTGTGTGTGTGTGTGTGAACCGTAAACCGTACATCCAGGCTGAGGCTCCTTTTAGCAATAAAAGCTACATTAGTCTCCAGTGGTATTCAAGTTTATGTATACTGTAGGTAGTCGGTGAGATTGTTTATAAAAGTCTTCAGGTGCCTATTTCAGCGTGGCATCTTCATGAATTCTTGTATTAAATGTGATGCGATTGCACAGTCAAATGGATCAGAGCGTAAATGGATCAGATTCTGTCGCTGAAAGGATGAAAGGATGGTAAGTTATTAAAGTCTGATGTGAACACCATGCCGGATCCAAAGTCATATTTTTGCTTTCCATCACAAGGTCTTTGTCTTTGTGGAAGACTGACAGATCTGTGCATCCTTCCCAAAAGTGTCCTGGTTTAGTTGCATGTGGACAAGTTTCCATATTTTGGTCGCGTGGTGGTGTGTTCGTGCCTTTTGGACCACCGGCCTTCCGTCAACTTTTTGCCCTAGACGTCCAAAACAATGTAAAGCACCCAGTACATATCCTTTTTTTTTCTTTTCTTTTCCTACGATTTTTAAGACCAAGATTGTGCTGAGCTCTTGTTGAACATCCAGACACTCTAGAGGCTCATGCTGCATCGCTGCACATGAGATAACACACGGTTCGGAAGGTTTGAGTCTGGAGTTCAGCTGTGCATGTAGTTCCTGCAGGGCGAGTCCAAAGACGGGAAGTCGTATTTGCCCAGTGGAGGAGCGTAGTATGTAGTGGTGTAGACGTTCGTCTGCGGCGGAGGAGGAGGATAGAAGTTACAGCTCTCATCCGGCAGCAAGTTGTTCTTGTTCAGGGTCTATGAAAACAGAAAAGAGAGCATTTTACGTCTTAATGTCATTACCAAGAGAAATGTAGGTGTTCGAAAAGGGAGACTTTTTCCACTTTAAAATAAGCTTTTCTTTTAAACTATCTCAATCTGGCAACCTCTAACTCTTTTGTCACTGAGCATGAATGATTCCAGTCCTAGTGGACTGATATTAGCGCTGACTGCAATTGAAATAATAAATAATGTATACAGTAACCATGAATAGTGGTGTGTAAACCACAGTTGATCAGTAAGAATCCCTCACACACAGTTCAGCATGCATATGTGACCTATGAATTAATTGTAAAAGTTTATCCTTCGTAGTGTAAAATTCAGTTTAAGCAACATTGTCATTGTCCAATTGAGCTTCCATAGAGTTATCAGTAGGAGTGCAATGTATCACAAAACTTGGATGGGGTTTTAGCAATGCATAGGCGAATCTTTTTTTCACCAGGGTTGCCAAATCACACTGAAAAAATCCTGCCTAGCCTCTGCTCAAAACCCACTCTGGGTAAAAACAGGCCAAACAATAACAATAGAACTCAAATATATGAACATTGTTGTTTTACTGAAATACTAATTTATTTTTACCCACACAAGACTTTTTTTCATCCCAAGAGGATTTAAAGTCACTCTTTGTTCATTCACTATAGTTCAAAGGATGAAGGTGAGAATAAAAATATGGTAACAAAAAAATATAAAAATAAATAAAAAATACTGTCACGGCTCACAGGTTTGAACGCACCAGGGGACCCACAAGCGAGCACACAAGTTCTAATGAAAAAAACTTTAATCTTTATTGAAGTACCACAAGCTGGCAAAGCAAAGAATGTGAGTACTTGTGATTGCAGGGATAAACAGCGTGAACACCGAGTCTGGTGATTACTAGCTGAGATGGAGGTAGTTAATGTCTTTGATGGAGTTGTGAGTATTGAGAGGCTTTTCTCTCTCAGAGTCTGGCTGACCGCTCTGACGGCGTAAAACTATGATCCTTGGCATGAGAGGAAAAAAATGATTTCAAAACAGATCTGAATCCATTGAAAAGAGTCTCTTTAACAAAAATTCAGAACTAGAAATTAAAATTCAGAAAAACAATTAATTCCAGGAAATAATCTGTGCTTGATTCTCAGAGTCTCTTTATTCAGATGGGAAGTTAACACTAACTTAAGGACTCTGTGAATCATAATCAGGTCATTTATCCACAAGTCAGAGACGAGTCGAAAATATTTAATTCCGATGACAGCCGGGCAAAGAATCAGTGAACGTTAATCAAAGTCTCCGAGCCCAGCAATCAGAAGTCGAGAAACTTAAATCCAAAGCGCAGTCAAGCAACCAAATCCAATATAACCAATTAATAATAACTTTATGTGAGTGGGGCGTTGGTGAGCAAAACCTTATTTAGTCTCTGTTAGCCATCTGATTACTGATTAATGTATTATGGTCACTGTTTCCTGTCTTTTGATCACAGTTTCTTGGCTTCTGGTCACTGTTTCCCATTTTTTGATCACTGTTTCCTGTCTTTTTGTCTTTGTTTCCATTCTTTTGATCTCAGTTTCCTGTCTTTTGATCACTGTTTCCTGTCTTTTTGTCTTTGTTTCCATTCTTTTGATCTCGGTTTTCCATCTTTTGATCACTGTTTCCTGTCTTTTAATCACAGTTTCCCATCCTTTTGTCACTGTTTCCTTTCTTTTGATCTCAGTTTCTTGTCTTTCAGGTGGTAACTGTTTCCCATATTTATTTGTTGTTTCCTGTCTTTTGGTCTTTGTTTTCCATCATTTGGTCACTGTTTCCTGTCTTTTGATCAGTTTCCTGTCTTTTGGTCATTATTTGCTTTTTCCATCCTCCAGTGTTTGGGTTTCTTACTGATATTTGTGCAGTCTACTGTGTGATTACAACAGTTCTTATTGATGCTTTTTCTGTGCACTTCTGTCTGGTTATTCTCTCCTCCCTGTTATTGTGCTTTAATTTTGTGCTGTTTTTTTATGAATTACCCATCATTCTGCCTGGCTTTGCCTCAACTGACTTCAATACCTGTTTAACAAACTCTGTGTCCTGTCTACTCATCACGAGTTACAGCTTTAATTAACTCTAGGTGTAATTTCACTGGTTATTGCACCAATCCAATTATAGACCTCTCTGCTCTGAGTAGACGTTTGGATAATTAAAGCTCCCTCAAGAAAAAAAAAAAAAATGAAATTAACATTTAGTACTCTTGTTTTTTTTTGCTATTTTTATGACAAGTTCTAACGGACAGGTGGGAATCTGAGACTCTCATATTAAGCAGATTTATAAGAGATAAAAGGATAAATGCAGAGTTGCATGGTGAGTACCTTAAACTCCATGGGAGTATATTTCTCGTTCTTCGGCGTGCTGGTGTTGTGTTTGTGATGGAGGTGGTTGGGGGTGTTGGGATGGATCACTGCAGGCTCCTGGATGGGTTTATAGACCTTCTGAAAAAACACGTAGACAAGAACAGATCCCAGCAACGCTACCAGGAAGGAGACAGCGCCTGTCAGGATCAGGTGAAACAACGAGAAACCTGAGAGAGCGAGAGAGAGAGAGAGAGAGAGAGAGAGAGAGAGAATTCAGGGCCATAATTCAGGAACATTTTCCACTGGAGGATTGAGAGCTGATTTCAGTTCTAGCTCCAGGCTCAAATTCAAGCTTCGCAGAATGACTGATCATCTTATTAACCGTGTGTTTAGCTAGCAGCTAATTATTTATTCATGTTTTTTATCACATGCACCGCTACACAAGACGGAAATCTGCTCTCCTGGGTAAAAAAGATAGATTGACGCGAACAGTGAAGTTTAGTTTGAGCACAGCGTAGGATAATACAATGCAGGGAAATACTGTACAGGCAGAATGATTGCAGTTACCTCCACAGTTTAAGCCTTTCTTCCCTCCTGGAGAGCCGACTAGAAAAGAGAAAAAGAGGAAGAGAGAGTACAGATTGTTTATTTAACATTACTGGAAGGAGAGTCTAAAAGAACGAGTGATGAAGGAACGAGTGTTAACAGATGCAATAATGTACCATAAGTGTTAAAACTTTTCAAGGACATCTAAGTCAAGTCTATGACCTTGTTTTTTTTTTAGGTAGAAAGCTGTAATTGTCATTAAATTGCTGTGGTATAAGAGGAATAAAACGTTAAGCGAAGGGCCTCATTTCTCGCGTAAAATATATTTGCATAAATATGGGGTAACATTAGCCTTAAATAGGGAGACAGTGAAAGACGAACTTACCTGCACTGTCTTTTGGAGGACACGCTCTCTGATCAGTGTGGTTTCCTTTACAGGGGGCGGGGCTTATCTCACACACTCGAGTGCGGTACTGAAGCCCATCCTCACACTCGGTCCATTCGGACCACACACCCCATCCACCTACGATCCACACACATACACACTTATATATTCACATTCCAGACTGTGACCACAAAATATTTCATTTGTATTATGTGAGTGTGTGTGTGTGTGTGTGTGTGAGTCTCACCATCACACTCATGCAGGTTGCACAGAGCCTCCTCAGTGTGCAGGCCGACGCAGATGTCCCCTGAGTGGGCCGGGGCAGGGTTTGAACAGGTGCGAGTGCGTTGGTAATGCCCGCCTCCACAGGAAGTGGAACATTCCGACCAGGAAGACCAGCATGACCACGCCCCCTTCACTACAGTACAAACGCAATTCTGTTACTTAGCTATCTAAAATAAATTAATTACAAGATTTCATGTTTCTAATCAGCTTCCTTTTCCATAAAGTGTATACGTCTGGGGTTCGGGCACCTGGGCACGGCTGTGTGTTACAGTCCTGGTACTCCACCGGTGTTCCACTGCACAGGAACGCAGGGCTTTTTCCATCTGGACTAACACACGTGCGCTTACGTGTCCGAAAGCCTCTGGAGCACTCCTTGGAACAGGAAGACCACGTCTCCCAGGACAACCAGGTCACCCCCTGAACGGGGGTCAAAGGTTGTGCCATGCTCACTAAGTCTTGAACTAGATCTGCATAAAAGAGACGGAATGGTTTACACAGTTACACTGTATTATACTGTACACCATTATAGACATAGACATATAGTGTTACACACTTACACTGCACATTACTATCTCACTATATATACACACCATAACTCTGTTACCAAATGCATCTTCTGTTCGTATAAAACATTCTTATTTATTGTAAATAGGCCACTTGTGCACTTCTGATTAGACGCTCTGTACGTGTCCTCTGTACAATGACAATAAAGTTGAATCTAATCTAATCTAATCTAATCTAATCTAATCTAATCTAATCTAAAAAAAAGTGGAGAAAAAAAGCAACAGAGACATGACTGCTTATTACAACTACTAAGAATATTATTGTATACATGATATTTATAATAATTACCATTGTTTAAGTGTTGGTGATGTAAATTCTAACGTTCTCTATTTTATATAATTGGCATAAATTTTAGGGTTTATTAAAAATAATTATTGTAATGGACTTTTGTAAAGTTTGCTTGAAGCTTGTAGGTGCTCTCTAAAGTGAATAGTGTATAAAGTATGAGGGTTGACCACAGTGGACTGATGACAGTGAGCTGAATTATATCATTTTTTATACATTTTTTACTTTGTATATTTTTCACACTCTGTATGTTCACTTTGAAGATTTTGTTACATGCAAACTGAATTAGTATATTAATACTATTTTATTTTGCAAACCTAATTTGGAGTGTCAGTTTTATTTTTTTGTAATTATATGAGGGCTGTTCAAGTCAAAGCGGGACTTTTTATTTTGCAGAATAACAGAACACAGTTATAAGAATTAAAAACTCCCTTTATTTCTCCATATAATCTCCTGCGACACTAATCCCACTTATCCCCTACGCCATGATCAGACTGCCTGCTTGATATCTGAATCGTGGCCTCCCAGGAACTCTTGTATTGGCCCTTTAGTTTAATGAAAAGGTGTTACTTCCACATCCACTGTACAGTCCTGACCTCACTCCAAACCATTCCCACGTATTTGGGTCTTTAAAGTAGTTCCTGGGAGGCCAGCGTTTCACTGAGAAAACTTGAGATGGTATCTAAGCACTCGCATGGGATTCTCTAGAGAAATAGGGTTATTGTTCTGCACAATCTAAACACTCAGTATAACGTGTACGCCCTTCATAATTACTTATTCATTATGCCACTTCTTTTCTATTGGAGTGCATTCTTATCAAACTGCCCAGGAGATCAGAAATCAATTAGACCACGGGGTGTGTTTTACCGTCAGTCTCACACCCTGGTGCTCCGCCAGCATTTGGGCAGTGACGCGTCTCCACTTTGCGTTTGCCCAGCTGGAGGAGGTGTGTGTCAGCCAGCGGCGCTCGACAGGTGTGTCTCACACGCTGCTCCTGTCTGACTCCGCCCACTGTCACGTTCATGGGGTACCACGGAGACCAGGGTGTGTATCGACGTACCTCGGGACATGCCTCCAAATTGCACGTCCTGTACTCCTTCATGAGGAAAGAAATTATATATTTTTGTCAAATCATCTGATATTTGTTTAATCCAAAATTACAGCCATATCGCTTCTTTCAATCCTTGATATACTTGATGATATACTTTCAAACTCCTCTGGTAACAATACTGCCATATTCAGGAGGCAGGGTTTAATTGGACATTATTTTGATTGACAGGTTGAGTGTGTACCTGTGGACACCCAGGGCAGGAGATCCCATTCTCACAGGTTCGGACACGGGACTGATAACCGCCGCCACACGCTGCTGTGCATGTAGACCAGGAGGTCCACTGGGCCCAGGACACGGGCACAGGACAGACAGAGTCCTCATTACACAACCTACACAAACACAAAACACACATTTATGCACATCCTGCTTTAATAGTGCTTCTATGTGCTGAGTGTGTGTGTGTCTCACCGCTCCTCTCGTGTCTGGCCTACACACACTCTCCCTCCGTGTCGAGGGGTGGGGTTACTGCATGAACGCTGACGGACCTCAAACCCGACACCACAGCTGGTGCTGCACGGAGACCAGGAGGACCAGGGAGTCCAACCTCCACTTCTACACACACACACACACACACACAAACAAAGAGCCATATTAAAGAGCACAGCAAGTACGAAGCAGCACCTTCCACTCTCATGGATTTAACGTCACCTGGAGCAGTTGGTCACCTCCATCATGTGTCCCACACACTCCGCTCCCCCACACTGAGGAACCGGGTGGTCACACGCACGAGAACGACACAAACAGGTGCTTGAAGTTTCACCTCCATCATCATGGGTACATGACCGCCACGGAGACCACGAGCTGAAGCCGCCATCTCGGGTAAGATTCTGCTCCTGAAAAATCAGAATCAGGGCCCGTATTCACAAAGCTTCTTAAGCCTGAAAGTTGCAAAAAAATCTTAGAATTATGACATTTTCTTAGAATTTCCCCTTAAATTTAGGACTAAATCTTAGTAAAGATTTTTAAAAAAACTGTTTAGTCCTAAAAGCAGCTCCTAAGGTAAAAACTGATAAGAATAGAGAGGAGGACTTTTAAGAGGCTTAAGAGTTTCTATAGCAGAGGACAAAATGGCAGAAAGAAGAAATATTTCTCCAAACACTGAGCGTTAAGCTAAAAGTAAACACTGCTCTTCTCTCCAATTTGGTTTTCTTCTTGTTTTATTTCCTTCTCTCTCTTGGATTGTTGGCTACAGACCATCCAAAAGTGGAACTTAAATAGACTGTCATCCTGTAAATTGGTCGACTCCACCTCCTCACTAAGATAAAGGTTTTTGTACTTTCCTGACTCAGAGCTGCTCTGAGAAGTTTCCTAAATCACTTTTAGTCTAGGACTCTCAGCTAGGACTTTTTAAGCTAAGATAGGAGCTCCCTGAGAGAATTCTAAGAAGCTTTGTGAATACGGCCCAGGTGTGTTGCTATAATATTCATCACTGTAACTGATCACAGAGCCTCCTTTTTGGACATTATTCAGATATTTCACAAAATTTTGTCACCAAATTGACTAGGATTTGTCTCCCGTCTCCTTCGTCATTTTGTATCGGCTAAAGTACTGTGAAACAACAGTAGTTCAATTATTTTCTCTTTTCTTGCTCTAAAAGTGTGTGTGTGTGAGGATGTGTGTGTGTGTGTGTGTCTTACAGGACACTGTGTGATGTTCTGGCTCCACTGGCTCATATTGGAGCTGGCTTCGATCGTAGTGCAACGTCTCTGTTTTCTGTCCCAACCACAGTATGGATCCCTCGCATACAAACATTCCCTACACGAGAAAACACACACACACACACACACACACACACATACGGTTAATCCAGCCACTTTGCTTTTACACTATTAATATAAAAAGATGTGCAGTCTATACACTCCTGTAAAAGGCGCAGCTTGTTTAATGAAAGGCAGGACAGATCATCTATATGTACAGTAGCAATGACCTTGTTACCTACATAAGTCTACACACCCTTAATTAATTCTTCTTTATAACATGTTTTGTCTCACTCAGTCCACCAACTCCCGCACATCTGTATCGGTACCCAAAACACCACGTCCTTGTGCCCAGAACGACTTCAGGCCTGTTGCTTTGACATCGCACATTATGAAGGTGTTTGAGA
>JAQMYJ010000037.1:4105198-4117305 GCA_030014305.1 Clarias laeviceps | reverse complement strand
TGTGTGTGTGTGTGTGTGTGTTCTAGAGACTGGAGCCGCACATTTTTCTATTATGAAATAAAAAACTGCTTTACATTATTGATTAACAAACCCAAAGCTCTTGTCGTAAAATAACTTCTGAATTGTCGATTTGGTTTGTATCAACCTTCAGGAGCAAACATGTGACCCGTGCATAGACTACATGGTAATCTATAGTCTACAAGTTCCCATCGACAGTCTAAATGTGAGCTCTAGTCTACAGGCGACCATCTATAGACTGCATGTGACCATCCATAGTTTACTTGAACAAACAACATAACTGGAACAAATTATAGTGTGAATTTATGTTCATGTAAATACATACTGGACGAGCGTGAGTGTGTGTGTGTGTGTATGTTTAGCTAGGTGAACATTCAAGACACCACCAGGGCAACATGGACATGCTCACAAGCACTGCATTGTATAAAAACGAACCTTTCCTTGGAAACAGCACACACACACACACACACACACACACACACACACACACCCTCCTGTCACAAGGTGATGGATCTCCTGGAAAACTCTTAGTGACACATGACACCTTGAATGCAGGAAAATAAATAAATAAATGGGGAAACAAGAAAATAAATGGCTTTTTGTACTTTCCTGCCAAGAGCAGTGGTATTTAAGTATTTACTTTAAATCTGTCACAAACACCTGAAAGAACTAATGAGCTTCAAGTTAAGCCCCGTTAAATAAATCTTATTAGTGATGCTGGGAGCAGCAGAGGCTTAATAAAAACACAGAGCAACAAACTGTACACACGGGGACATAACGCGATGATGGGACGGTAGACGTTTACTATGAACGCATACACAGTTTGAAACGGATATGTTCTGTTTATAATAAATGCTGGCTGCGGTTCGCAGGCTATACAGAACATGTGACAATATGAGTCGAAACTTTTGTTTAATACCAAAGCAAGGGAACTGGATGAAAAGGGAAATAAAAACCTAGGACAGAGACTAGGACTAGGACGGTGGCGTAGTGGTTATCCAAGTGGCCTTGCACCTCCAGGGTCGAGGGTTCTAGTCTGTGTGCATGGAGTTCTCATGTTCTCCTCGTGCTTGGTGGGTTTCCTCCCACAGTCCATAGATTAGCTTTACTGGTGTTCCCAAATTCCCCGTAGTGTGTGTGTGTGTGTGTGTGTGACGGTTTTCCCCATAACCCTGTCCAGATTGTACCCTGCCTCGTGCCTAAAGTCTCCTGAGATAAGCTCCAGGCCCCGAGAACCTGGACAGGATCAGTGGTATAGAAGTACTAAGGTACTAGAAGATTTAACTATAGACACTGAAACTGGGAACCGTCATTAGGGAACTGGGAATAATAGAACTACAAGCCATCGACAGGAAAAAAGGGGTCTCATGCAAGAAGTCTCTTTTTTTTGTACACAGTAATTTCTGAGATTCATCAATGTTTTCTCGTTTTTGCTCTTCTCTTCCCAAGATAAGAAAACCATTTTTTCACAGTCCGCAAATTGTTTGTCTGATGCACGGAAAATTCAGAAACATAAAAATGCCTCATATGATAAAATTTTGATTATTATATGTTTTTAGTAGAAATATAAAGATTGGATCGTTTAATTAATGGGTTAAAGAGACAGTAGTGCTCAACCGACCCCAATTAAGACTGTGCTTGTGTGCGTTCTGCTTCTGAACGACAGATGTTTTGGTCATTCAGGGCTCAGACTGCCTTTAGAGTTTTAAAAGAACGCACCGGCGTGATGAGATGGATAAATGGGTGCTGAGCCCTTTCAGATTGCCATGAGCTCTATAAAACATGTACTTATGAAACCCACTATCCACTTCAACTGGTATAAAAAAAACTCAACTTTATAAAACACTACAGAACATGTGCCATCAAACCTCCTTGACCTCCGTCCCTCGGCTGACACGGCATTCACAGCCTCAAAGTTTTTGATTTACCTGTAACATCAGTGCTCATGCTCTGGAAGAACTTTATTACAAAGTACTATAATACATTTTTACTATTCGCTGAAGTTTTTCTTTGAAGTTTTTTTTTCTCCAATTCTTGTGCCCTGATTTGCACTTGACGCAATACACACCTGCCCTTATATGGTGTTTAAGGGGCATTACCTATGCTAAGTACATGCTAATCCTATGCTAATATTATGCACCTCCAATGTAAGATCAAGTAGGATTCATCATTCAGCTCACCTGCCTAAGAGAAGATTAGGATGGGTAAGAACATTTAGTGCATCTGTCGTCAACATCTCTTGTTTTTTTCCCTTAAGAAAAGAGTAAGAGAAAATTTAAAAGTAATTTAAGACAATGTTGCTGCATGAGGCACAATGTATAGGAAAATGAGGAAGTTAAGAATGATGGCCAGAAAAGAACTAATCATCCATATACAGTAGGACACGGAGTAAAGAAAGGGTTAAACTAAGAAATTGGGAATTAAGTCCAGAAAAAGACCAGGAAATGACAAATTGCGATTAAGGAGAAAATTCTTATGTTTCTGAAGCACAGCAATCCAGACTTTATGTCTTTATAAAGACAGGACCAAATGTATTTGTTGCAGCTGGCAGAAAATTGAAAAGTAGAATTCTTAGAAATGACTTCAATACATGCTTGTGGGATTTATTTATTTATTTATGTATGTATTTTTTTGCTTCCCGATAGCCGATACAGAGGCTGAATTTTAAAAAACAGCTGGTCTGGAAAACTCCTTCACAGACACACACATCGGTAAAGAGACACTTCTACATTTGCATCCTTATTGCTTTTATGTGAAAGATGAACCTGATACAATATTGCAAATGTCACATAATAAATATTATAAAATAAAGTTTCATGTTAAATCTGTTATCTCACTTGGACTGGGAATAGTTTTTTTAAATAAAAAATGGATCGGAGTTTCGGTAGTAATGCAATTTGCGATAGGCTAAGTGTGTAATATGTAAATTAAGCTCCACTGAACAACAGCCATTTCCCGCCTGAGGATAAATTAGCCGGAGCTTTTTTTTCCTGCGGAACGCGAGCAAAGTTGTTTAACTCTGATGAAGGATATTAAGTTTTAAGAGATTCAGCGTCCTCTCGCCATATCACGTTGCAGTGCCGCAGACACCAACAAATGTTGCCATTAGAGACAAATGTGGTCATTAGCTAAAACCACATTATTTGATACATAGGGAGCATTAGGAGGATGCATTGGACCAGTATGAAGGGGTACTTTGGACAGACACATAAAGGTCGTTTTGGGGCGGGTTTGGACCAGTAGTATTGGAATAGCATATTAGTATGGTACACTGTCATAGCACCACTGCAGACTGTATAGCAAATCTCCACACCATGTCTTTCCACCACTGCTCAAACACTGTTAAGTGTACTGTATGTATTTTACTACCTATTCACGATCAGCCATAACGCTATGACCGCTGACAGGTGAAGAGAGAAACATTGATTATCTCATTACGGTGGCGGCTGGATGTGGGACAGATATATTAGGCAGCAAGTGAACATTTTGTCCGTGACGTTGACGTGCTGCAAGCAGCAAAAATGGCCAAGTGCAAGGATTTGTGCGACTCTGACAAGAACCAAATTGTGATGGATAAACAACTTGGAAAGTGCAACTCTGGAAACACAGAACACACAGTGTATCGGAGTTTGATGCATATGAGGCTGTGCAGGTGCAGACAGGTCAGGCTGCCCATGCTGAGGCAGTGAGATGCTCTGGGTAATGTTCTGCTGGGAAACCTTGGGTCCTGCCATTCATGTGGATATTATTTGACATGTACTACCCACCTACGCATTGCTGCTGACCAAGTACATCCCTGATGACAGTGGCCTCTTTCAGCAGGATAATGCACCCTGACACACTGCAAGAATGGCTCAGGAATGCTCTGAGGAACACGACGATTTTGAGGACCAGAGTACCCGAAGGGAACCCACCAAGCGCAGGGAGAACATGCAAAGTCCATGCACACAGAGACAGGGATCAAGCCTGGCCGGGAATCGAACCTGGACTATAGAGGTGCAAGGCGACAGTGCTAACCACTACACCACGGTGCCACCTCATCTGTGGGATGCGCTGGAAAAATAAGTGCAATGCCTGGAGGCCCTACCTCACACCTTACAGGACCTAAAGGATCTGCTAATGATGGCTTGGTGACAGATACTACAGCATACTTTCAGAGGTCTAAGGTAGTCCATGCCTTGATGGGCTGTTTTGGTGGCAAAAGGCGGAATTATTCAATATTAGATGGGTGGACATACTGTCACTATTGATTTGTGTCTATTTAATTTGTAATACTCACTGTACCTCTTGTGTACATGACATCCATGAACTGTAAATATGACCTCATAGCTTCATATCTGGATTTTTTTGTTTACAACTTTGAATATGCTACTTATGTACATCTGGTTAGATGCCATCTGAATTTCATTGTCTCTTAAGATGAAGTAACCTTTATTTGTCACATAATACATTACAGCACAGTGAAATCTTTTTTTTTGCAAATCCTAGCTTGTTAGAAAACTAGAGTCAGAGCACAGAGTCAAAAAACTACGGTTAAAAATAAGGTTACATGCCTTGCTTAAGGGTTCAATAGTGGCAGCATGGCAGTGTTGAGGCTTCAGCCCCTGAGCTGATGATCAGTAACTGCATGTACGTTGGAAAACTGCACAAAATTTTTATCTAAAACTATATGTACTGTATGTGTCGGCTTACCGTTGAGTTTCATAGCTGGAACATCTCTCTAGTGGGATCTTCAAAACTCTACTGCTCAAACCCACAAACAGGGACCTGTCGCTCTGCAGGATCTGCAGGTTAAGGATTGGTTCCTGCTGATCTGCTGGAAGAAGCTTCATCTCCTCAAGATAACATCCGTGCAGATTTTGGCTGGATGTGGACAGCGCCTTGATAATGGTGCCATGTTCTGTTTGATGAAATGGAAAAATATATGGTCATAATTTCTGACTCTACTCAAGTACAAGAACGAAATGAAAGGAGCACACATTATCTACATGATGCTATATTGTGATCATTTCTTTGCAGATAATTAGGTGCACAAAACATCCCTCAGGCTTTATTGCACCTACTGTATAGATACACATCTAACTTTTCAAAGAAGCACTTTGCCATGTCTGACCTGTGCCGATGTAAATGACGTGGTATAACGTGTCGCGGCCCTGCACAATGTCCACGACCAGTTTGGAAAAGCGGATATTGTCCTGGCTGATCAAGGGGTCAACGGATACAGGCTGTACAACTTCACTCATCAAAAACAGTCTCTGTGCATCCTGCAGACTTCGTTCTGTTAGATTCCCACCGGGGCTGTTGTCACCTACTGTCCCACACTGAGAAAGTACAGACAGAAAGAATTAAAAAACAGAAATATAGCAAAGCAACACTGGACTATATACTTGAATGGTGCACTGGGAACATTGGGGATAAGACATTAGAATGTACATTGAATAGGTACTGAATGTTGGGAAGGCAACTATTGTGGGAAAGTTCTACTGTATGAGATGGAACATTGAAATTGTACATGGTCATCTGGAAACTACACTGAAAAAGTAATGCTGGTTTGAAAAGTTTGTAAGGAGACAGTGGAGTCACATATCATACATGGACATAAGCCATAGTAATGGACCAAAACTTTGGAAGGATGCATTGCAAAACAATAGGGTGGGCCCCCAAGTGGAGAACCGGTTAAAGTGCTCTCCCTATGATCCAGAAATCTTCCAGAAAAAGTTTGAATCCTGGATAATGCTGTAGCCTCTCGCAACCAGGAGTCTAGAGAGAGCTGATTGGCCGAGCTCTCTCAGAGGAGAGGTATAGGAGATACTCTAACGTTCTCACATCAGTCGTGGCTCTTAGCCAATCACAGGCATCTGTGAGCTCACACAAGCAGAATGAGTAAATAGCGCTGTCCTCCAAGTGTGTTATGCCACTCAGTGAGCAGCTAGAAAAGATGTGGTTGGTTGGGGTTACGTGGCACGAAGAACACACATGATAGTCTTTGGCCCTCCTTGATTGGAACTGGCCAGGACTTTTAGAGAGAAAAAATTTAATAAAACAATGGGGCAGGGTTTCATAATAAAACATTTGTTATTAATATGGTGCACTAGTAACAATAAAAAAAACTGAAGGGGTCCACTGGGAAATGTACAATTTGAAAGGGTAGATGAGTTAAGTAACGGTATGGTACACTGGAATAGTAATATTTACACAGTACTAGAGGAAAATGGAATAGGACACGCAGGGGCAACAAACTTTTTTTTTTTTAATTGTTTAAAAATTCAAGCCCAGGGACTTTGGTTTATAATTCACGGAGATGTTAGACGGAATTGTAAAAACAATCATGGATTTGACCTGCAGCCTACAACATTTGGGAATAGTGTTGTTCTGCAAAAGGTTGAGGATAAAAAAAGTAATTACAGACAAGAGGTGCTGGTGTGTTTCCAACCTGAAAGTTGGGGATGGGGTTTGGGGTGGACAGCCAGCTCATCCGAGGGTTTTCCTGGTAGCGGAATGGACCACTGAAGGTCTGCGTGATGGCACTGAGGTTGAAGGCACACACTGCAGAAGCAGCAATGCTGTTACTGTAGAAGGATACAAGGGCAGAAAAGTTCAAATAAGGCAGACGACAGGCTTATCCTTAAAACATGAATTTCAAGAAGCATTGAGTTTCTAGAGCATCAGAAGGCGTAGATGATCTGAATTATATCTCAATCCTTCAATATTTATTGTATATTATATAATATCTAGGCAGAAGTGAACTCAGCGTTGGGTTGAGGAAGGATTATATATATTATACACACATTGTTAGAGAGCGGTAGCGGCTCAGTGTATTTAGACTCTGAGTTACTGATTGGAATGTCGACAATTTGAGCCCCAGCTCTGCTAGGTTTGCCACTGTTGGGCCCTTGAACGAGGCCCTTAACCCTGTCTGCTTCCTGTTGGCTGATCCTGTGCTCTGACACCAGCCTACCAAATATGCGATAAATAATGAATCTGAATGTACAGTAACGTATGTGACGAACAGAGGCTGAACTTACACATATCAACCATCTTTACATGCTACAGTAGATGATGGGTGCATGAAGTAGTAATGTGTGGTGTGTATTCTGTATGTATTATGTGTATGGTTGCTTCTCAAGTGCAATGATGGCATTCATCACCATGCCATACACTAAAGAACTTATTCATGGAATTATTTTCACACTGGAGATCAATCCTAGTGCTAAAACTTTAAGGGAACCTGGTGTGTTCCACAGATTAGAACAGGACAAGTCTTTGTTTCATCTCTTATCGCACACTTGGCAGTTACCTTCAATTACTTTATACATAATGCTGAAGTTTTATTGATTTGTTCAAGCTTTCATACCCTCCCTCTACGACAAAAATACATGTTTTGCTATGTTATCCCACTCCATTTCGATTTCGAGCTGAAATCTCACTCTGGTTCTGTTACCCTTTCTGCTTTCAAATACAAATGATACTCCAAGATCACAGGACTACACTAAAACTGTTAAACATCACACAAGGCCCTAGTGTTAGAGTGTCAACACTTGTGTCAATCTATTGCGGGTCTGCGTTGTCTCTCAACGGCAGCACGCAGCATCAGCTGATTGCCTCACTGCATTTTAATCAGACAATCCTTGGAATTAAATACGTCTCGTGACCCTGTAAGTCTCAGGAGATCAGTGCACGGGATACATAAATCCAGCTGCATGTTTAAATCTGCTTATCCCTCCACAACCCAACGCTGAGTTCACTTTAGCCTATATGTTATATAATATACAGTACATATGCAGGGTAGGGGTGGAATTATATACAAATATATTGTTAGGAATGGACAGATCATGCATTATAAATACAGATACAGTACAAGGCGGTGCAGCTGAAGTTGCACCAACATGGGGTTTAACTTTCATATTAGTGTGAGTAAGCAAGATATGTGCATTACAACAACCTTTAGGATCCTTAGTGACTGCCTAGTCGGGGTCAGGGTGGATTATGCTATGCTACTAGTTTGTTAGTTTGCAAGAAAAAAAAAGTGAACTGTCTAAGCAGAATTTTTTCGTATGTTTAGGCCACACCTACTTTCAAGTTTAAATCCAAATACTGATACAGATAGTGGTGATGCGTTAAAGCAGATGTTTAATTACTTCATGAGAAAGGAGTCAAAAGCATTGAACAATTGAAACATTTTGTGGAAGTGAACTGAGGCTCACATGTTGGTGGTGAAGACACCATAGATGAGGTCCTGCTCGGGCAGGTAGAAGGTGCTGTGGAGCTCATGGTAGTAGAAAGGCACATCTCCTGAGCGTGAGCAGTTCAATCTGGCCTTCATGAACGTCGTCCATGTGTCTTCTAGAAGAAACCGACCGCCTACATCGTTCTGACACACCCGCGCCACACGAGAGAACACCGCCTTCCCACAATCCTCCTCTACCGCCACCTCCCGCAGGAAGAAGTAGGTGAAGCGACCCACCTCGTAAGCTGATACAAACTGGGGCTCTGGGGACAGCAGAGAGAAAGAGGATTAAAAAAAAACGTCCATTACTAAGCTACTAAAACAGAGAAGTAAAGAGTGAGACATTACGTGTGAGGAAAATGTGATGCAAAGGAAAAGTAGTGAGGACTTCATGAATTTTTCAATAACAAACTTGTAAACATTAGGCAAAAAAATTCAGGCTTTGAAGCAAACAGTTTTATTGATGCAGATAATAAACTAACCACATCAGATCAGAAGCTCGAATATTTTACTCCCCTTGAAGAGAATTTCACTCTGCAAAATCATCAACATGTGTATTAGACTGCATACCGAAACATTTTCCCAAGCAGATAATACCAGCAATAACGGAACCCCTGTTAAAGGTACAGTAGTTAAATTGTCTGACTCATCCTGGGTCTGGTTGGAGACCTCGTCGCATGAAGGCCCCGTGTGGTCTGTTTGGGATGCGTGTGGTGACTGGAGACTGGAGGTTCCACTTTACCATGAAGATGGTTTTGGCTTCGGCTGATACAGACCTGAGCCTCCAATAACGAACTGGACTCCATATTAATATACAGACATCAACTGTATATTGAACTTCCAGCCACCTGGAATGCAGTATAACTGCAAAACAATCCCAGCTATCCGTTATCACCTAAATGAGGATGGGTTCCCTGTTGAGTCTGGTTCCTCTCAAGGTTTCTTCCTATTGCCATTGGATTTGCTCATCAGGGACAATCTGATCATTATGATTTATGCATATTTTCTTTACATTTCATACACATTTCCATTATTTTCTTTTGATTCTGTACAACTGCTTTGCGCCAATGACCACTGTTAAAAGCACTATACAAATAAAATTTAATTGAGAAAGAAAAACCATAACAACAACTCAAAGACAGACAAGAAAAAAGTGAAAAAGAGAAGGAGTAAAAAAAAATAAAAGATACTAAAACAGGGTAAATCAGAAAAGTGTGTAGCTGCAGGCTCGGTAAAGCAGTGACTGTGAGTACTGTAGCGTCTGGTATACACACCGTTCAGCCATTTGGAGTTGTACTGAGCTGTGCGAAGAGGAGGCATGTTCCCCAGGCTGCGGTAAATCACTGGGTCACGGCCAGAAAAGTCAATGACTGTGGCGGCATAAAGGTCACCGCTTTCCGTTACCATGGCGGTGGAATTGTGTTTGGGGTCATAAGGACAGCGAGCGACGCCGTTCACCGTCTCGATCACGTGCGCGAGATCGGTGGCAGAGCGGGCGGTGCAGACAGGTGAGAACGCGTTAGTGCCACAGGAGAAGATACGGGAAGCGCTCAGGAGGAGGACGCGCATGTAGTTCTGACACTCGTCCTGAGAGAGACGAGAAGAGGGGACAGAGTTCACTGTTACAGTCTTCAGACATTCTACGTTTATTTTACAGCACAGTTGTTATTTTATAATGCAAAATATCGATATATTGAGTCATGAATGTTGGTGCTTTGTAACAGTGAGAGAAGATGACAAGAGGCAGGAACTGTAACAAAAGCAACAGGAAATCTCTCGTGTCCTGAGTGCATATTAATTATATACACTATACAGTATATGTCAGTAGACACTATTATATAAGTGTGTAAAATGTATAAAGTATTGTTTTTAAAGCAGTTAATAATTGTGTTATTTAAAAAGCATCCCGCCACCCTGTTGTTGATGAGTTTTCCTAACCAGCGTGACCCTCTTGTATTTATTCATTATGCTGTTACTGGCCTTTTATCTTTTACACCAGTCGAGAAACTCAAATGAAGTGAGGAGAAGGAGATCTGTGAAGATTCTCAGTCGTACAGGTGAGATTATCCGGAAGTTGAGTCATGAAGTTTTAGTTTGAAACGTTTCACGCTCATCCATGTAGCATCTTCAGCCTGATGGATTCCACAGATTTGTATCCTCCAGGGTCAGATGATCTTCTCCCGCCTGAATGGGCTCATTAGATGAACAATGGAGAAGGTGAGAGTAGGACGGAGAGAGTCATTAGAGAGTCCCTCCTACTCGAAACTTCTCCATTGTTCATCTAATGAACCCATTCAGGCGGGAGAAGATCATCTGACCCTGGAGGATACAAATCTGTGGAATCCAGCCAACTTGCCTCAGAAGAGAAGATGCTCCTTGAATAAGCGGTGAAACGTCTCAGCCTAACAATTGCTTCAGGGTCTGCTCGCTCACTCTTAGAATTACATATTATGCCCAAACACTTAGACCTATTCAGTTGTCACTTTCATGCTGTTCTTTGCACAGCTACGACTATATGCACAGTTGTCACTTTGTCATGAATACAATTGAACCTCAAGGCTGCACCGCAGTTCACTTATTATATGATTATTCATTTAATCCATGGATTATTTTTTTTTTATATATATATTTTATAAAATTACTCATGAGCTTCTACTTATCTTCCTGTAGTTTAGCATTGCACAAGTAACTTTGGACTGTAAGCTCTATAGCAGGCGTCACTAAATTGCGGACTCATGGCCTGGATCTGGACCGAGTGACAGTTCTGTCTGGAACCTGATGCTTTTCTGCTAAATGATAATTATTAATATATCAGTAATCTAGCGCTTTTTCCTTGTGGCTATGCACGTCACTCACCAGAGGCAATCAGCATGTATGTAGATCAATTTACCGCGTATTTACCGCAGAGTCCTTTCATATTCATTTACAGCCCAGCAGCGTGCAAATGAAGGTTCACTAAAGACAGTTGTTTATATTCCATTAGTCCACATAAGGAGACATCACTTTTTGGGTTCGCTGCACCTTATACTTCATTCTGTGTAACTTAGACCTGTTGTCCTCGTTAGGAGACACTTTATAGCTGCTTTTAATGGTGGCAAAAGCACAATACACTAATTAGTAGAAACACAAGAGGGTGTCAAACTCAGGTTTCTGTTTAAAGACAATGCTTAGATTTTATACTTATTAGGTCCTACTGATCCCTAATATATAGGAAAAAATGAAAAATGACAATAAATATTATTGAAATTTGAAATTATTTATTTGCTTATTTTTATGCGATCACATCTATAAATCTGCATTTGTGGAATTTGAAACGTCCTCATTGCTACTGGATGTCTGGAATTTCCGTCAGGATCAATACAGTATCTTTATGACTCAAAGAATGAATAAATTGTGTGTATATCAGAATCAACCGCTTCACCTCGGCTCTAGACTCATATGTTTCTCTCACCTCTGTCTTCCCTTTGCTCCGACAAGATCTGCGTGTGTCTTCATCCACTCCACACTCTATGCCCTGTAACCACATAAACACACACACACGCACACACACACACACAGACAGATGAATTACAGATAAGCCTCAGTATGTAACTGCCATTCCTATGACTGCAATAAACCAGAATGTGGAATGTTCTGATGATTTGAACAGACCCGCATCCAAATCCATAAAAAGTGGCAGATTTGACCAAATGACAGACATACTGTATCATGGTCAGTGTGTTAAAGTTAAAGTTGATCTTCCAGTGACAAACTTGCCCTTCCTTTGACTTCTTTAAACCAAAGTAGTGCTTAGCGGTAAATTCAGGGTTTAATCAGAGAATCAAGTTTAACATTACACATTAAAGGGCACTTATTATGCAAA
>JAQMYJ010000037.1:4027394-4056293 GCA_030014305.1 Clarias laeviceps | reverse complement strand
TGTGTTTGTGTGTGTGTTTGTGTATGTGTGTGTGTGTGTTTGTGTCTGTGTGTGTGTGTGTGTGTGTGTTTGTGTTTGTGTGTGTGTGTGTATGTGTGTGTGTGTGTGTGTGTGTATGTGTGTGTGTGTGTTTTTTTATGTGTGTGTGTGTGTGTGTTTGTTTGTGTGTGTGTTTGTGTGTGTGTGTGTGTGTGTGTGTGTGATTGAATGCGTCAGCGTTTAGCAATAAAAGTGGACATTTCCTGCATCTTTTCAGAGCAGAATCGGTGATAAATAAATCCATCCCGTGTATGTGTGAGTTACGGCGCGGCTGACGCTCACACTGACGAACACGAGCGCGGCGTAAAATCCATAAACCTGATAAAGTTCTTAATTTATGGAATAAATTACGCGTGGAGCGACGGATGCTTTGCACACAGGTCTGTCCCATCATGGACGTACGGAATAACAGACAGAAGTGACACTTCAGTCAGGTTCAGGTTTTCAGGTTTGCTTGCATTCGGTCTTTTAGCACTTTCTTCTGTTATCATTTCCGTCCCTTTGTCTCC
The DNA here is from genome assembly GCA_030014305.1 of Clarias laeviceps. Lineage (NCBI taxonomy): Eukaryota > Metazoa > Chordata > Actinopteri > Siluriformes > Clariidae > Clarias > Clarias laeviceps. The sequence continues at coordinate 4,055,745 of JAQMYJ010000037.1, read as the reverse complement.
TCTTCCACTTTCTTACTACTACACACACACACACACACTAACACACTTCTTTCTCCCCTCTTCTTCAGTAACACACTACAGGTGAAAGGATTTCACAATAATACTGTAAATGAATGAATAAATTAGATTTATAAAAGAATTCTCTCTCACTCTTGATGTAAATTGTCAAAACATGATTGTTTTTCCTATTTTTCTTCCCTTGCATTTTTCTTTTTATCAGTTTCTCCCACACTCTCTCTTTACTCCTGTTATTCACTCTCCCTCTTTCTTAGTGTTTTCTATCTTCCTGTTTTTTTTTCCTTTGGTTCTTCCCTTTCACTTTCTTTGTCTTCTTTTTCCTGTTTTTCTTCTTATTCTCTCCCGTTCCCCTTCTTTTTTCATTTCTCTTAACTTCTATTCTCTTTCTCTTTCTTCTCTTCCTCTCTCTCTTCACTTTTTTTCCTCTCCTTGCCCCTCTCCCATTTTCTTTTCTTCTCCTCTTTTCCTTGTGTTCTCTTCTTCTTTTCTTCCTTACTCCATTTTTGTCCTTTATTTTTACTTTTTGTCTTGTCCATTTTACTCTTTCTCATATTCCTCTCCTCTCTTCCTCTCTCTTTCCTTCTCTTCATTTTCTTCTGTTCACTTTTTTCTTTTTTCCTTTAAACACTTTATTGTGTTATGCTTTTGTGGGTTTTGCCTCCTTTCTCTTTCTTTCTCTTCTCTTGTCTTTATTACTTGTTTCACATCCTTTTTGTCTTCTTTTCCATTTAAATTTCATCTCTTCCTCTTCCTCTCTTTCTTTCTTTTTTTCTTCCCTCTTCATTTCTCTTTCTTTTTTTATTACCTTGTGCTTTTGATGGTTTTTAGATGAACATTACAATTGGAATGTTTGTTTCTTCTCCTGAAACGTCCATGTTTAGCTTCTCACATAACAGAACTTATTGAAATGATTTATAGGAGGAAGCTTCAGGAATTATTTATAAATGTTCTCTAATACTTTCCCTGATTGTATCCATCATTTTCCACTCACACCCTACATCACCTGACTTCCAGCTCCAAAAATATTAATCACTTTCTCACACACACACACACACACACACACACACACGTATTCAGATGCAGAGCCAATTTAGAGGAACCATTGCATGAAAATGTCCGTCTCGACCTCCACAGCAGCTAAAACAGACCTTTAACCGGCAAACCGAGCGTCTGCTAAAATCTCATCTGTCTATGAAGACACGCCCACATTTGTTTTATAAAAATATCGTCAGTAAATCAGAAGTCAGTACTCAGGAGAACTGTGGCGTCAGCGTGGATGTTTATCTGCATAATGAGTAAAGTGTCACAGTGCTATAAACAGAGCGAACAGAGGAGCATCTGTTCTCATCAGCAACAACAAGCAGCTCTAACTTACACACACTCAGCAGACGTACACACACCGCATTACAGCTCGGGGGCAACTTCATGTTAACTCCTGTGTTCAGATACACCAGCACTGATCGGGCAAAAAAACACATTTAATTAAAAACAATATTTTCTTTAGAAAAAACAAGCCTCTGTATGCTTTTCTCTTTTTACAACTTCATTTTCCATTTCTCTCTCTCTCTCTCTCTCTCTCTCCATCCTTTATCTTTTTTTCCTTTCTGTTACGCTGTAGTGTTTGTCTGTTTGGCTTCTCTCACTTTCTCTTTTCTCTTCCCATAATCCTTATCTTTATCATATTCTTTCTATTTTCCTCTTTTATGTTTTCATCATTCTGTCTTTTCCATTTTATTTTAATTCCTTTATTCCTACATTCTGCTCTTCAATATTCTAGACATGTGTATTAAATATTAATTATCTTAATATTACGCTTTTAAGAGTTTTTTTTAAGAATTTAACACGAGCAGTGAAAATATAATTCAGTCTTTCTTTCTTTGCTTAAAATGAAATAATTCTTTCTGTGCTCGATCATATCTTTCATTTCTTGAACCAAGTGCAGTAATTCCTCACAGTAAGTATTATAATGTCATTTATAATAATTTCATGCATGGCAAATTTTTTCATGCAACCCAAATTACAGAGATTAAAGTAAATCATATTTAAATCCAATACATATTGAAACAGGTTAGGTTTTAAAAACAGAAAATACTTTTAAAATATACACACAGTGTAAAAAAAAAAATCAAAGACAAATTAACTTATTCAGAAATCTTTTTAAACTGGTATTAAACTTTTTAAAGTCAATTCCACAACCTTGTTCCCAGTAAAGGTCTCACTGCTGCCACCCAGCGGTCATAAATAGAAGTGAAGATTAAATCTCATTGCTTCATTGCACATCACTACCTCGGTGTCTCATATAAAGCTCTATTACAGACAGGTTTATGTAATCGACTGCATTTGAACCATTTTCCATCATCATCTAGTGTAATCTAAATGCAATTCCACAAAAATCGTTTATTCCGACTCCATAAGCCTGCAAACACTGGATCCAGTGTAGTGAGAAACACATACAGGTTTACCTCAACAAGCCGGTCACATTATTGTGCTTCAGTGTTGCCAGTAATAGTAGGGAACACTTACAGACACACACCCACACCTGTACCCATACACAGACAGAAAGACAGGGTTTTTTTTTTTATGTGAGAGAGTGTGTGCGTTTGTGTGCGCGCCTGTATTTGTGTGTAAGTGTGTGTTTGTGTGTGTGTGTGTGTGTGTGTGTGTGTGCTTAGTGGATTATCATGGTCTGAATAAGAGGTGAATCTGAACCATCACTACATGCAGGGTCCTCAAATTCACACCTAGATGGTAGATGGGATGCCAGTCCATGACAGGACTGTACAGAGTATAGAATATATATATATATATATATAGGCTAATAATGTATATATATTATCTATTTATCTCTCTCTATATATATATGTATATGTATATATATATATACTGACAGTGCAGTCAGTGAAACCTGTTGTGGTCATCTGCTCAAGGATTGATGTGTGTGTGTGTGTGTGTGTGTGTGTGTGTGTGTGTGTGTGTGTGTCACCCTTACATTGTAAAGCGTACTCATTCGAGTTACTACAGCCTTAATATCAAGCTTGAACCAGTCAGGTTATTCTCACCCTGAGCTCTCTAATCAACAGGACATTTCCACCCACACAGTCTGTCTGTCTGTCTGTCTGTCTGTCTGTCTGTTGGCTCACACACCAGTCTGTGTAAACTCCTGAGATCACCACAGATTTATTTGCCTTGTTCTGAAGTTTGATGCTGCCACATGATTGGCTGTTCAGACAGTAACACATGGGTACAAGTGTTCCTAATATAGTGGACAGTGTGTTCATGTAATAGTAACATACAGAGTACATAGAGCATGCATGTGCTACACATACAGTACATACACACATAAACACACATATACAGTATATACAATTATACACACACACACATATCTATATATATAGGGAGAGAGAGAGAGAGAGAGAGAGAGAGCATGCATGTGCTGCACATATATACATATACAGTACAGACACATACATACACACACACACACACACACACACTGTATACACATACACACACATGCACACACACAAATATATATACAGAGTCACCCAAAATTGTATACACACTTCAGGAAATAAAAAATAAAAAGTATGATGTATATTATTTTTATATAATTATGATCATAAACCGTATAGCAATACATTAAGTATTAAAATATTTTAACGTTTTTTTTATATATATATACTGTAAATAAGTTTTTCTTTTCCTGAAGTCTGTATACATTTTGTTGTCTGACTCTGTATATAAGTCCAGTTTTTTAAACTTTGTCACGTGCGCATATCAATATACAAGTTCTTAAAGCCTCGTAAGCAAATGTTTAACGCAGATAAAGCGCGCGCTCTGTTTAATCATGTGATCATATAGAATCTATAACTTACCTGTGTGTGTGTGTGTGTGTGTGTGTGTCTGCGCGTGAGCTGCTCCTGTCACTGCGCGCGCCGCAATCCCCGCACAGCGCACTCGTGCCATCCACGCGCGCTCCCGAAATGCGCGCGCTCTCGTCTCCGAACCGGACCAAACCACCCGCGCTAGCAGGGGAGCGACAGAAAGTCGTCTGGAGCGGAAATACTCATTAAACCCACCGTTTACTGAGTATTCAAGAAAAAGATTAAAAATAGTAATTAAACCGTATATATGAATATAAAGTTTAGTTTAAACCCTCAGAATGTTTTAAACACACACACACACACACACACACAGAGAGTGATAAGCACGTGTCGACCCCTCGGTGCAGTAATAGTCCCTTCCTGGAGTCCTTAAATACACTGGGACAGGAGTCTCTATGGAGGTGATGTTGAGTAATAAGCTGTTCATGAATGATGGATGAAAAAATGTATGAAATGTATAAAAAATTCAGATGCCCTACACCTCCATCTGTTTCTCTGGAAATTATAGCATGCATTATATTATAGTTTTCTCCATCACTGAGGAAATAATAAAAACGGCATAAAAAATTAACAGTCTGTAAAACTGGAAATAATAATATTGGAAAACTTATATACACTGATTTTAAAATTGATGTAAAGTAAAAGAGTGAAAGAAAGAAACAGACTGGTATACACGGCCGGGGTGTTTACACAGAGCACAGAAAGGTTTTTAACTCTTTTAACAGTGTTTTTCTTTTAAATAGATGGATAGGATTTAATTATTCATCTCCTGTATCTTGCAGCACAGTAAAAAAAAAAAATTCATATAAGCTGGAGCAGATAGAGTTTATGGCCTTTATTTAAGGGCTCAACAGTGGCAACTTGACGGTGTTGGGGCTCGAACCTCCAACTTTACGATTAGAAACCTACAGCCTTAACCGTTTGAGCCCAAAGGAAATTCCAGAAACGTTCTTGTGTTAAACCTTTTTAGGGGCTTTAATACCTTATCGGTCTGAAGAATCCTTCATGGAAATGCCAAATTAGCAGCACCAGTTACCCTCCTCTGTGTGTCTTTGGACTGTTAGAGGAAACCAGAGTTCCAGCCAGAAGCACAGGGGAAAAAAAGCACACAGACCTGAGACGGGAATTGAACCCATCGATCCTAGAAGTGCGAGGCCACAGTGCGTAGAGCTTGTGTGCCGCCCCTTTCAGGCTCTTATTATTATTATTATAATTATTATTAATAATAATACTAATAATAATAATGTTTAATGAGTGTGTGTGTGTGTGTGTGTGTGTATGCCCTGCGATGGAGATAATGTTGTTTGCTCTGTGTTTATGGATTTTTAAATCCAAACCTGTCTTTATTAGTTTCTTTTACTCTTTCTTTTTCTCTTAATCTGAACATTATTTATTTTTTCCTAATTAAGTCTCACTTATTCAGAGTGTTTCCACATCCATGAGCACCCAGACACACTACTGGATTGGTTAATTCCACTCTGATTGACAGGAGCGAGTTAATATGCCCCTCCCACACCGATCTCTGGATTACTGGAATTGCAATGTGTATAATTTGTCATTACTTCACCTAAACAAATGTCAGCGTTCCTTCATGAAATAATAACCACAGACATTAATATGTGTATAACTAATCTATAGGCTTAAAAACAAAAATCCTCCTTCTTCATCCTCTTCATCCTCACAGACCTGCTGTGTGTCTTAATCATGCAGAGGACAAGATGATCTCCAAAGCCCCAATCACCACCACCACCACCACCACCACCACCCAGGACTGCACACAGGTCACTGACTGGCGATGACGCACACACACACACACACACACACACACACACACACACACAGACATATGATCCATTTGCACATCTCAGAAGTGCTCTTCTCTTTTCTTCTACTTTTATATGACTCACAAGTACTATAAAACATTTTCACAAATATGTTATTTTTTTAAACTAATTAGTCCTTTTGGGCCCTGACCCGATCCAGAGCCCGGGACAACTGACCCTGTGATCTCCTGATGTCAGCCCTGGCGTCTCGTTCACTTAACATTGTGTTGCTCATAGTCTCAGTGTTCTGTGCCACGTAACCCCAGTTCTCCAGTTCTTCTGCTCTTGCTTCCATTAAGTAAAATTAAGTAAAAATAAGTCAAATAACAACTTGGTAAGACACACACGGTGGCATAGCGGTCAGCACTGTCGCCTCGCACCTCTAGGGTCTGGGTTTAATTCCCGCGTTGGGTCTGTGTGCGTGGAGTTTGCATGTTCTCCCCTATGCTTGGTGGTTTCCTCCAGGTGCTCCAGATTCCTCCCACAGTCCAAAGACATGGAGATTAGACTAATTGACGTTCCCAATTTGCCTGTAGTGTGTGTATGAGTGTGTGTGATGGATTGACACCTGAGATAGATAGACATAAAAATGACTGAAATCTACAGTATAAGTGTGAAAATACTTTCCTTTCTGCCCTAATGTCATAGACCTGTAGTTTATAGGCTCTGATCTCAAAAGCCGCCTTCAGCTAAATCACTGACATAAATGCATGTGACTGGATAAACAACAACAGAGTATCTGCTGCGTTTATAAAGTTAGAGTCACTGAACTCAAGGCCTTTTGTTACAATATGTTTGACTGCACATCTGCAGTATTATGGAAATACTTTGTTCTATCCACAGCTGGGCTCGATGACCCCTGGCCTGGACTGGCATTTCACTACAACATTACAGCAAATATGATTTACAGGTGTGTATGTGTGTGTGTGTGTGTGTGTATATGCCTCCTTTGCCTGATTGGGTGTATCAGTGCCGGTGGTGTGTTTTTTTTTTTTTTCCCTCGTGCTTCCAGTCTAAGGCTGAATCTGATCACTGTGTCGGATTCAGACTGTAAATAAGTTTGTGTGAGCTGTAAAGAAGCGATTACGGCATAGTAAACTCAAACTAAACCCCTGCACGTGTTTGGCTCTCCTGCAGGTCCGATTGCATAACGCCTGGTTTCTTCACTCCGCCCTGCCGAGACCCCGACGGTTCTCCATCCATCACACTCTTCTGTATACACTCTGTGTTTTTGTGCGCACGTGTTAAGTTTTAATACCTTTACAGTATGACATAAGCAGAGCAGAGCAGGAATGGTTGCCAGATGTTCCTCAGCGCTCCATCTGGCCGTTTCAACATCAAACATGTCAGTGTGTGTTGAGCGCGTGCTTAGCGTGCGGTTATTCTGCCTCACTTTGGGCTTGTTCGGTGAACTGCTGAGCTGTAAAAACAAACCTGGCATGTGGTGGTGGAAAAAAAGGCAGAGCCGTCCGGAATAAGGGAATAAGGCATGATACAATTGTATCAGTCAGAATAAATAAAACCAGCTGGGAGACAACACACACCTGAAACCTGCCTGATGATCTGACATGTGTCAGAGCGAGAGAGAGAGAGAGAGAGAGAGATGTTCACTAGGTCCACAAGAACTTTTCTCTATCCTCCTCACATTCAAGTCAAATTCAGTTCAAAATAGTTACAGCATAACGTTACATAACACAGTGTTGCAAAATCCGAATAATTCAGCACATCTGTGCACATCTAACATTTATTTATGTGAACAAACACTTTAAATTACAGATCAAAACACACAACAGGCTGCACGCTAATCAAGCCCTTTCTCTTTTAACCAGCAAACAAGATTTTTTTCAATGACACATTTTTAATATTTAAAATGAAAGCATCTAAGTCTGTCTTTACAGAAGGTTTCACATGCAAATAATCTCATAATCAATGTACGAGTTTTACACTTGTCCATGTCAGACACGTCATCGCTCAACACGTTTTTTTTAACTTACCATGAAATCACACTTTTTTTTTTTTCCTCCTAAGGATATAATACAGTGACATAATACAGTGTATAAGTTTCCTCCTTAAACTCAGGACTCATGGCAGAGATTCTAGAGTGCTAGAGGTGCTAGAAACATTCCTTAGAGTCCATATTGACCCAAAAGCGTCACACAGTTGATGCATATTTGTTGGCTGCACGTCCATGATGCGAGTCTCCCGTTGCATCACATCCCAAAGGTGGTCTATTGGACTGAGATCTGGAGACTGTGGAGGCCATTTGACCTGATTGTTATGTACGAGAAAATAGTTTGAGATGATCTAAGCTTCATGAGATGGTTATAAAGGGATGGACACGGTGAGAAACAATACTCATTTAAGCCGTGCTAAGGGGGGCACAAAGTGTGCAAAGACAATCTCCCCTCATCAGACCAGGTCTTTTTTTTTTCATCTAATATTGAGAAAGCACAGTGGCTTTGTGATTAGCACTGTCGCCTTCCACCTCCAGGGTCCGGGTTCGATTCCCATCTCTGAAGTTCATGGAGTTTGCATGTTCTCCCTGCGCTCGGTGGGTTTCCTCCGTGTACTCCGGTTTCCTCCCACAGACATGCGGAATGTGAATGGATTGGCACCCTCGTACGCTAAGTCTCCTGGGATGGACTATACAGGATTAAGAGTCTAATATTCGAGCCCATGTGAACTGTAGACTCAGGTTCCTGTTCTTACTGTAGCTGACATGAGCAACACATGGTGTGGTCTTCTGCAGCTATAGTCAATCTGATTCAGGCTTCAATGTGTTGTGCATTTAAAAATGCACTTCAGTCGACCTCAGGTGTAATGAGATGTTATCGATGCCTTTCTATCAGCTTGAACCAGTCTGGTTGTTCTCCTCTAACCTCTGACATCAACGAAGCATTTTCACCCACTGGAGATTTTCTCTTCTTCAGTCCATTCTCTGTAAACCCTTGAGTCACTTTTCTTCCACATTCTGATGGTCGGTTTGAACTTTTGAAGATGGTCTTGACTATGTCCACATGTCCACATGCATTCGTGTGATTGGCTGATTAGATATTTGCGTTAACAGGCCATTGAACTGGTATACCTAATGAAGTGTCATGATCATATGGGACAAAATAACTCTTGTTATTGCCATAAAGAACGTCCTGAACCTAAAGTCATCCATGTGGCCTCAAAGACAATAATAAAACAATAATAAGGAACTTCTTTAAAGACACAACTATGTATAAGAATCGTGCCTGTTTCGGCAGTGTGTCCTCTGTCTCTAATAAGGATATGGATATCTAAAGGCTCTATCTCAGCTCTCTGGAAGTTCTGACCTTCTCTCTGTTTTCACGACTCTATATCTGTCTTCCTCTCTCTGTCCTTTTACCTCACTTCTTTTTGTCCTTCCTCCATTCTCCCGTAATGTCATCTTCTATTTTGACTCATGACTTGAAAGCTTGTTCAGTTTCTTTCTTTCTCTCTTTCGTCCCAAGTAAAAACTGGAATTAAGTTAGATGAGTAATATTATGGGATGGCATCACTCATCTTAACGCTCCTGTGTGTGCGGTGGCTGTGAGTAACACTTTAACACAGTGTGTGAGACTGAGACACAGGCCAAGATGATCAGCGTGTGTGTGTGTGTGTGTGTGTGTCCAGCTGGGTGTGTCCCTATGAGAAGCTGTTTAAGGCATAACTCGGACTTGACATCACTAGCTTGCACGTGTTTCTACACATTGAATCCGAGAGTGAATCAGGGCCTCAGAACGTTACGCGCTTGCTGTTAGAAAGCAAGAAACCTTATGATACAACCGCAAGCTTTCTTGGGAACTCACATATATATAACGTCATAAAGATGTGGATTCTGAATAGAGGATTCGGCTGGAAATACACGATTAGAAGGCAAACTCGAGCGGAGACGAATGCCAACGCCGAGCTTCCTGTAATCGTCCATGAAGCTCTGGTCACACTTGCTGAACTTCCAGCTAGACTTATGTTCACACACATTAGGAGACTGTTTGATCATTTAAATCCAGTTAGGAACACATCTCCTGCGGGGATAACGCGGTAAAACAGAAGGACAGGTGGGGTTAAGCTGCTGCTCTGTCTGCTGTGTGATGGGTTGAAACTCACAACGTCGCTGAGCTGCAGTCGGGGCCAAAAAGTTTGGAGAATATTAATTTTCACACAGTCTGCTGCTTCAGTGTTTTTAGATCCTGTTTGTCAGATGTTACTACGGTATACTGAAGTATAATTACAAGCATTTCACAAGTGTCAACGGCTTTTATTGACAATTATATTAAGATTATGCAGAGACCTCTGCAATTTGCCCTGGTAACACGTGTCAGTCAACATCTGGGTAACATTCTGACCGCAGCACACAAGTTCTCAATGGGATTAAGGTCTGGGGAGTTTCCTGGCCACGGACCCAAAATTTCCATGTTTTGTTCCCCGAGCCACTTAGTTATCACTTTTGCCTTATGGTGAGGTGCTTCATCATGCTGGAAACTGTTCTTGGAGGGTTGGGAGAAGTTGCTCTCAAAGGATCTTTATGTACCGTTCTTTATTCATGGCTGTGTTCTTAGGCAAAATTGTGAGTGAGACCACTCCCTTGGCTGAGAAGCGACCCCACACACCAGGATGCTTCACTGTTGGCCCGACACAGGACTGATGGTAGCGCTCACCTTCATACGTTTCAAGAAGGGCAGCAAAGAAGCCACTTCTCTCCAGGAAAAACATCAGAAAAAGACTGATATTCTGCAAAAGGTACAGGGATTGGACTGCTGATGTCATTTTCTCTGATGAAAATGCCCCAATTGTGAAAAAATCCTGTCTGGAGAAGAAAAGGTGAGCGCCGCCATCATGAATGTCATGAATTCCAACGGCATTGAAAAAGAAGGATCAACACTGCAATTATTAACTCTTTGCATGAACTTGATGTAATTGTCAATAAAAGCCTTTGACACTCATGAAATGCTTGTAATTAGACTTAATTATAACGAAATAACATCTGATAAAAAGAGTCTAAAACCACTGAAGCAGCAAACTTTGTGAGAATTAATATTTGTGTCATTCTCAAAACTTTTGGCCCCAGCTGTGATTCTGCTTCATGCTATTTTACACCGTTGTGTTTATCTGGGAAGAAGTTGTAGACTGAAACAACAGCAAGAACACGCGTCTTCGAAATGTACTATACAGTCAGCGGGATTTCTCAGCAGCACACAGAGAGAGCGAAGATTCCTGACATTCTGGAATTAACTTCTGTAATGCACGAGCCATTTTTAGTTTCACAATATTTTGTTTAAAGAAGAAATTCAAGTGTAAAAATGCTTCATATGTGACGGCACCCTTAAAGCACACACATAGAACTGATTCAGACAAATACAGGCGAATCGATTTCACTGGGAACTTTTATAACAAGTGAGAGACTGAAAGCATTTTTTGTTTTTATTAAAAGAAATTCACTTCTTTTTCTTGTTGAACTTGCAATGTGATAAAACCCTGAAGTATTGAAATAGTAAAGACATTAATCGATTTAGAAGCTGTACATGACTAATTGGCAGTCACATGTGCTATAAATCTACTTGCTCATGCTGTGTTTGTGACCTTTCTATTGTGTCTATTCCCAAAACACAAGACTTCTACTGCAGAATATAAATAAGTAATATGAAAGATGATCAATATAAAGAGGTGAAAGAGGAGTGGAGGAATAGAGCAAAGTGTTTTCCTGGTTACTGTGTGAAGTGGCAGGGCTTTGAGGCTTGGCGAGTGGGGAATTACAGAGTGCTCATGGGTAAATACATATCCAATACTCCTGTCTTCCACTGGCCTGGAGAGCATGAAAGGTCTGACAGCAAAATGAGATACCTCCATTGTGGAACTTCTTTTCAAAAGATGTAAGCGCTATAAGAAACTGTTAAAAATATTTTTAAATTATATTCTTTGAGTTAAGAAGAGTGTCAAAAAGCACAAAGGGCGAAACTTTACATCAAAATTGCTTTGGTTATTTTTGGATGATTTTTTTCAAAACGCTGTAACTCTCACTGTTTTGTCACAATGAAAACATTGGATTGCAGTTTTTGTCCATGTAACTATGCAATTTAGTATAAATAATAGTGTTGCTTGAGTTTCAAAAAAATATAGCAAACTTATTGTTTAGTTGTGTTTTTGTAGTGAGTTACTGGCTGCAACTTGGAACTTGTGAAAAACGTGTTGAGTTTTGTTGCACACAAAACTCCTTTTTAATAAATCCAAAGTACAGTGGAACTTTGGATTACAAGCATAATTCGTTCCAGAAGTGGCTCGTATTCCAAAACACTCTTTGTAAACCAAAGCGAATTTTCCCATAAGAAATAATGGAAACTCAAATGATTCGTTCCATAGTCCAAAAAATAAATACATAAAAAATATTCATACAAAATATAAAGTAAAAAAAAAAAAAAAGTTTACCTGCACTTTACCTTAAAAAAAAGTAAAAATAAATCCTGACAGATAAGTGTTTCCATTTACTGTATGCGCACAGGCACTGTGTGTGCGTGTTTGTGTCTGTGTGAAGCTAAGAGGAGAGGAAAAATCAGCCCCTCCCCCTCTCCCTCTTCACGTCTTACACTGTAACCCTTCTTCCTCTCTTATTTGAGTTTTTCTCACACACACACACACACACACACATTAACAGAAAGACTGTTTTATCGGAAAAATTACAGATTTTGACACACTAACAGAATCCCTGCTGTAAAGTGAAAATAAAACAAATTAACCTGCTCTTTACCTTTGAAAAGAATCGCGACAGAGGAGTGTTTCCATTAGAGAGAGAGAGTGTGTGTGTGTGTGTGTGTGTGTGTGTGTGTGTGTGTGTGTGTGAAACGAAATCGTTTATTGGATACAAAGCAATTGTCTTCTGAGTTTTGTAGTTTTATCTTTTCGCTTAATCCTCTTTCATAAATGTTTATTTTGTAAATATTGAAGTGAATCATGTTTCCGAAATGCAGCAAACCCGGTGCTAGTGACGGCTCGAAACTTCTTAAAACAGAACTGAAAGCAGTTTTCAACAAAAAGGTGTTGTTAAAGATATATATGTGTGTCTGCGAATAATAAATTGCCAAATGAGTGAAAGTCTAAAAAAATGGTCTTTATCTCATTTTGCTGGCAAACTGTTCAAACATGAAATCAAAAAATAATAAAAATACATTATTAGTATTAGTAACTTTCAATCAGTCTTATTTCTCACACTCATCCTTTAGCTATTATCATAAGAAATATTTGTTATTCCATTTCACTTGTAACACAGCTGTAAACTGTGATCTTCATTTTTATATTTAATTTTTTATATTCATTTAAACACTTTTTTTTTCTTGTAATTGTAATTGTGTTGATGTGGTTCCTTTTTTCTTTTCTTTTTCGAACAGTGAATAACTTTAACAAAGCGAAGCAGTTTCCCTCTGGGATTAATAGTTGTTTGAATCTTGAATCTTGAATTGAATCTTTAATAAATAAATGAATAAATAAATAAAAATGTGTGGATCAAAGGCTATTTTATTAGAACGCATGTGGTTAGATTGAACCAAATTCATGCGCTGATTACCACTAGGACCCGTCATGCAGTGATATATTAGCATATATATTAAACTCCTATAAGGATTTTGGTTATTTTCAGTGCATCCCATCATCTCATTCATATATTATCATCTTAGAAAGGTGTTTCAGACGTCTCTGATCAAACTTTCTCCAAATTAACACTGAAATGCTGTACGTTTAAAAAAAACACAAAGGTGCGCCGTACGTTATACCCACAATTTCCACCTGCGAACACACTCGAGCAAAATACGACAGGCTTGTAAATAATATGCGATCGCATCCAAAAATAAGCGAATCACGTGAGGAAATCCGCTGAATGTGAAAATAAAACCCACGCACACAAGTTCATGTGACTTTTCTTAAAGAGGAAGTTTACGACCCATGTGTTTAGCCTTCACCCTTTACACACTCGGGTGTGAATTTGGCGTCACCACGTCATCTCCTTTTCTAATGTTTGACCTCTACACACACGACACACACACACACACACACACACACACACTCACGCGCTTCCTTCTCATATTTAATCAATAACCTGAAATAAGAAACAGAACTAACTTTAATGTCTGGCTAAGATCCTGTAGGGAGAGTATTACAGTGTGTGTGTGTGTGTGTGTGTGTGCGCGTGTGTGTGTGCATGTGTGCATTTAACAAAAATTATATAAGTGAAATCAGCTTCCATCACTTCTTAGCTTGTACTTTGATCAATCTGTCGTGGCTCATTGACTACATCTGGGGTAAAATGAGAAAATGTGTCGTTTTTATTTATTTTCTTGCTGAACTTTTGGTTTAAACACGCGGCAAGCAGCAGGACTATAAAATTAAACCATTAAAATTGGATGAAATATATGAAATATGGATGGAGACACAGGCGGCTGTTAAAAACACACAAGCTACGCATTTTATAAGGGTGTGAACAGAGAATGGCTTTATGGAAAGCGATGCACCTGGAGTGCGTGAGACAGGAAAAGTGCGGCGGCTAAATGTCATCTGAACCGTTGCGTTTCGCACCCATCGTCCGTGTCACTCAGAGATTTATCGCTCAAAGCAATAAACATTTTGCATTAATATACATTCATTAATCTATTATTTATTCCGGTTCTCTTGTTTAAGGTCACAGCGGGGGGTCTGGATCTTATCCCATGAGCTTATGGCACAAGGCGGATGCACCCTGGTTGGGGATGTGATCCCATTGCAGGGCACAAGCACACACACTCACACACCCAATCACACACTACTGGCAATTTGGAAACGCACCCTGAGGAGACGAGACCCAAACACCCAACCACAGAGGTGTGATGTGACACTAAACCACTGCATCGTCTGTATTAATGTTAATATCAGATTTTGGCCTGAAATAAATAATAAGTAATGCAGTAGATCAGATCCAATTCAGTGGTGGACGATGTCCACTGACACTGATCATCAAGTAGCAAGAGAAGATTAGAAAATCTGTATAATTCAGCTCAGTATTGGGTATCGAATGACATTTAGAGACTTATTTAGCACCAAAAAATTATTATTTATGGCTTCTTTGTGTGTAAAAGTACTCAACATCTGGACTGCTTTACGGTTGTGAGGGACCTGGAACCTATCACAGCTGACTTAGGGCACGAGGCGGGGTACACCCTGGACAGGGTGCTGATCCATTGCAGATCATACACACACACACACACACACACACACACACACTATGGGCAATTTGGGAACACCAATTAATCTAATCTGCTTTTTTGGGGAGGGACTTGAAAGAAAACCAGAATAAACCCACCAAGCACAGAGAAGAACATGCAAACTCCATGCACACAGTCTCAAGGTGGGAATCGAACCCTTGACCATGAAGGTGCAGGACGACATTGCTACCCAGAGGTTGGGTTGTAGATTGTTATTCACAAACTACGGGCAATTTGGTTATCATGTTTGCATGTCTTTGAAATGTAGGAAGAAACCGGAGAACCTGGAGGAAACCCACCAAGCACAAGGAAAACATGCAAATTCCACGCACGCAGACCCGAGGCGGGAATCGAACCCAAACCCTGAAGGTGCAAGAAGACAGTACTAACCGCTGAGCCACCGTGCCAGCATATACTATATATAAATCAATTAGACAGGTGTATAAAATATTAGACAGAAAAAATGCACATACACTTTCACTATAATCTATAACATCTATAATCTTCAGCAAATGATTTACGCCTGATGGACTGGTGTCCCATTCAGGACGTGTTCCCTCCTCCAGATCCACTGCAACCAGGATGAAGCAGCTACTAAGGATTTATTTAACAAATACGTCAAATGAAGTTATTTTATTAAGCTGTACAAGGGCTGATGTTAGTATATTGGACGCTCAGTGAGACTCAGATGTCATGTTTTTAACTCTGCCTCATATTTTCCAGAGAGATGTTCAGGTGTTTTACAGCCGCTGCCATGAAAATGTTCAAGTTTTGTCCATCTGCGCTCTCTGATTCATCACCCTGGATGGATTGGATCGTTAAATATAGAGTTTTATGAATGTTTTAATGAATGTTTATGATGATGGGTCTCTGGTTTAATGGGACTGCAGAGAAGAAAGGAATGAAGAAAGATTTGATTTTTCTCAATCCGGACAATAATAGGCTGCAGTTAGTGTTTAAAAGCATTTGTGCATCATGCAGTTTGAACCCAAAATCAATTATACACTGATACGTCTCAGTTCTATAATAAATAGCTAGCAAACCACAGTTAAATTATTAAACTTTAGTAAACAGTCAGTGTTCTGATTAAACTAATACAAATAAGTTGACATATGTGTTAAAAACTAATTGCAAGCTTTGAAGTCTGTAAGTTCACAGTGAATGAATAAATAAAGGTGCAGCCTGTTGAAAATGAAGGAGCCGTGTTTTAATATTAAATATAAAATGATTTTGTAAGTATAATTTAATTAAAATAACTTTTAGTGTTACATCCTTTGTTGGTGATAAAGTTTAAATTATGGGGGGTCAGGTCATGCAGAACAGCCGGGAATCCACACCGTGCTGTAATCTTCACATATTTACTTTTGGTCATGTGTTTAGATTTCATGAGTAGCACAACTGTCCTGGCGAACTCTAATTGACCACTTCAGCATGTTTTCTGTTCATTAATACCCAGTTTAAAGTGTTTAAACTTGTGTGAGAGAGCTGACCCATAGGGCTACTGCTAGACGAGTCAGGCTGGGTCTTTTCCTGAGAAAACCTGCTCTTTTAGCATCTGCACAAAACTCTTACAGATGTTCTACCAATCACGATGGTGGCCAGTATTCCCTTCTGTGCTGCAGTGTGCTGGGGAGAAAAGCAACACTCAACTGAACACGACAGTTAGGAGAGCAGAATCTGGGCTAGGCTTTAAAGTTGGACTCGCTGGTGCTGAACAAAATGCTGTCCGTCATTTCCAACACCAGTCACTCTCGGTGTGGAGCTTTTACAAAGCAGAAGAGCATGTTCAGTGGCAGACGTCTATCACAGAGCTGCTCTACTGACAGACTCAGGAAATTCTTTGTTCCCAGAGCCGTGCGCTGCTTTAACACCTTTATACGGTGCCTGGGGACGTGACTGGGATTCTTAATCAGATGTTCCCTCAAACACTCCTCATCCTCATGTTCCACATGCAGCTCTCCTGTATATGAGTGAGTATATAAATAAATATGAGTGTTATTAAAAATAACAGACTCACTCATATTTATTTATCTACTCATCATGGACCCTAATCTGCATTAACTATCATTACCTCATTAACTTCATCTGAGGTCAGTTTCAATGGTTATAACTCATTACACATCTCAATTTGCACTAAACTCAGCTCAGCTCACTCAGCAATACTGTATTCTGTTTTCTCTCAGTCATTTATGTTCCACTTTTTTTTTAATACACTCTACACAAATCACAATTTATAATTGCAACTATGCACATCTATTGTCTATTATGTTACTATCCATGCTACTGGATATTTAAAATTTCCTTCGGGATCAATAAAGTATCTATCTATCTATCTATCTATCTAACATTTAGTAGTAAGAAGAATGAAAGGCTAATTTAGATTATTATTGTTTTTTGGTTCCCCCTGGTGGTTGTGTAGTGGCAGTACACAAACATACTGCCATTAAATGTTTAAATGTTATTTCAGTACAAGTTTTATTTAATTATAGTAAACTAAACAGGAGTTTTTGTTTATTTGCTTGTTTATTGCCTTTCTTTATTTAAATAATCATAATTATATTCTACTAATTTAAAAACTATGGACACTAATGACTACTAATGACTTTTTATCTAAACTACTTAATATATTAAATAATGTAAGCTAAATATATAACTCACATATGATTATTACTTATATACCAGGCAGATTTCTTAAACAAAATATAATTCAGCATGTAAATCATTGCCATGTGATATGTCATGAACAATATATGGGTTATGAAAATGGGTACTTTTAAAACAGTAAACACAACAGTTTATCTCTGCTTAAAAAAATTATTTCACTTGAAAATTGATTAATTAAAAATTATATTAAACTTTAAATAATGATCAAATACTACTGTAAAAAAAAACATAATTCAAGAAATTAGCTATCCAGAGAACTGTCTGGTATATATAGAATTAAAAATAAAACTTCAAATATTCTATTCGGTGCTTCCAAGATTATTAGAAACAGATACAGAAATAGATTACTAGAATATTACATTCAAAATGGATAAAATTACAAAAAAACAGGCACGTTTCAATATAGAAAATCTTAATATATGATATTATATTATAACTTTTTTATAATAATATATATTATATGTTTTAGGGTTTAAGATAGAATTCATCACTGAAACTACAGGACACAGGACTACATTTCCTGGAAAGGCAGCGTGCGTCATGACGTAACGACGCAATGACGCAATGACGCAGGACGTACGGGCTACGTGTTCAGGTCGCGACCGGAAGTGTTTGAGCTGAAGGCAGTGATGTGTTGATTTCTATAGTGTTGGCAAAAGGAAAAGAAACTGAAGTGACTGAGTGAGTTTGAGAGAATCGGCGAGGAAGCAGGTGAGTAAATTATCAGATTTTATAGAAAATATAAACGTTAAATATGCGCTTTTTAAGGCGTTTCACACAGCGATGTCGTGGTGATGGTGTCAACCCAGGCCTCAGGCTTCTGCAGACACACACACACACACACAAACACACACACTCACACAAACACACACACACACACACACACACACACTCAGGTTAGCATTTCAACAGCTGCATGTTTAAAATACAAAACAATATTAATGATAAAAGAACATACAGGAGAATATAAACATTCCAGTTTACACCAGAGGTATAAAGGTGTGTGTGTGTGTGTGTGTGTGTGTCAGTCACTCCTCATACACACTCATTTAAATTCATGAGTCATTTGTTGACAGTCATTTAAATTATATTTATCAGTGGTGTTTGTTAGGACAGACATGTGACCTGGTTACACACTACAGGACTTCTTATTGTTCAGAATTAACCAGTGGACGTGTGGATCAGCCACCAGGAGAAGTGAAGAACATTAATTATCAATTATACACCAGTAGGTTTCTCACAAGTCGTGTGGACGGCCCGGGTTCGATTCCCTCCCGGTGCCCGAACCCCAGTCGCTGGATGCCGTGTCGGTCCCAAGTCCGGATACAATGGGAGGGTCGTGTCAGGAAAGGCATCCGGCATGTGCCAGTTGTGTGCGGATCGGATGCGACCCCTCGACGAGAGACCCCGATGTCCCAACAACTTTATTTTTGTATTGTTATTTTTGTTGCGAGAATGAAAGGAAAGGTGTACAGGACAGTGGTGAGACCAGCGATGCTCTACGGCTTAGAGACAGTGGCACTGAAGACAAGACGGGAGGCAGAGTTGGAGGTAGCAGAGCTGAAGACGTTGAGGTTCACTTTGGGAGTGACAAGGATAGATGGGATCAAGAATGAGTCCATCAGAGGGACATGTCCATCAGATGTTTTGGAGATAAAGTCAGAGAGGCCAGATTGAGGGTTTGATGGCCAGATTATTTGGATGCTGAGGTTAGAACTGCCAGACAGGAGGTCTAGAGGAGACCAAAGAGGAGATGGATTTGAGAGAGAACATGAAGTTAGTTGGGGTGAGAGAAGAGGAAGCAGAGGACAGGGTTAGATGGAGGCAGATGATTCGCTGTGGTGACCCCTGAAAGAGAACAGCCGAAAGACGAAGAAGAAGAAGAAGAAGACTGGTGACAGGATCGCAAGCACCCGTGGCTCATCTATGTCGTTGGGAGCAAAGACTAGTCAGTCCGGTCCAATCTCAACCCACAAAAAAGCTAATCAGTGAAAAAGTCAGTTCTGGTATCAGAACACCCAGTGCTTCACATCCTGTTGTGTTTATGGGGCTTAGCAGGCAAACCGTTCAAGCTTGTTGATCCAGCCTTCAGATTCCCCACATCTCAATCCGACTGAGCTTCCATGGAATGTTCCGGAAAAACTGGTCCGATCCACAGAGGCAAGAGACCTCTCACTGCATCCTTCAGTCCTGGTCTTGTGAACTCGTGCCCTGAGGGAACAGCGCTGCCCTGGTGGCACAAGGGGAACCTTTAAAACATTAAACATTTATGGCTTATATTTATTACACACAATTTATTTTTTCTCCCTAATTTAGTCGTGTCTAATTCCAAGACTATCACATGATTCCTCCAGCCGTTCCCCTTGTACACACACACCCCGGGAGGATGATAGGGCGAGCACTTTACCCCTGCACCACTCGGAGGCCCACGTGTTACACGTCTGAGCAGTCGAGGGTTATAAGGGTCTTGCTCGAGGGCTCAACAGCGGCAACTTGGGTGTTGCTAGGATTTGAATCTGGGACTTTCCGGCCGACACCTTAAACACTGAGCTCAATAAGGAGCTGATTGGTTAATTTAAACACTGATCAGCCGTAACATTAAAACCACCCAGGTTAACTAGGTATGGAAAATTTTGTAAGAAGAAAAAATAGTGTTAATTAAACAAAAAGATGCAGTGGGGTGAGGGATTATTATTATTATTATAATTATTATTATTATTATTATTATTATTATTACTACAGCTTCAGTAAAAGTTGTATCTAATGCTCTCATTGTTCTTATTGTAATAGTGTGTGTGTGTGTGTGTGTGTGTGTGAGTCAGCATGTTGCCCACCACAGCGTACTCCCCACAGAAACAGACCAACGGCAGCCTGAACTCCCGCGATGCCGCTCGACACACCGCCGGTGCGAAGCGCTACAAGTACCTGCGCCGCCTCCTGCACTTCAAACAGATGGACTTCGAGTTCGCCATGTGGCAGATGCTTTACCTCTTCACCTCGCCGCAGAGAGTTTACCGCAACTTCCACTACCGCAAGCAGACCAAAGACCAGTGGGCCCGAGACGACCCCGCCTTCCTGGTGCTGCTCAGCATCTGGCTGTGTGGTCAGTGTATTCACACACACACACACACACACACACACACAATATTGTGCAAGACGTAAACATTAAACTCTTATATTTTTATAAAGATTTGTCCCTACAGTATAATTATTGCATTCCTAAGAAAAAAATTTATAAATATATATATATATATATATATATATATATATATATACACACACACAAAGATTATAATACAAATAATACGCGGGTGAGTCTAAAATGATCTGCACTCAGCATCTCATCAGTGTGTCCGTTCACGTTTCCTGTCTCCCCCGTCGCTGCTGTGCAGGTGTGAACGTGTTACATCAGTTCATTTGTAACTGCGGTGCGAGTAAAAATTAACGCCCCACTTGTGATTTGCACAAAAGTAGAGCAGCGTGCAGTGATTGTGTTTTTTGTTTTTTGTTGTCTGAGGGTGGACCTGGTGCAGAAGAGTGTAAAGAGAAGAGTTTGGATATCTGCAAACAAAATGTCGAGCGAAACTCTGAGGAAGGTGAAAGTTTCTTAAAGAGAATCATTGAAAAAGTGACGAGACCAAGAAAAAGTTCAAAAGTCAAAACCATCAGCTGGCAAATTCATCAACGCTTACAGTTTTCTGGGATTCTCGTGGGCCAGAAATATTGGAACAACATCAGGAAAAAGGTCCAACAATCAGCAGCGCTCGTCACAGTGAGACGCTTATTGAAGAACTAAAGACTGAACTTCAGATTAAACGCGGAGGACTGAAATCCGAGGGCGTCGTGATCTCACATGCAGACGCACGTCCACACACTTCTGTCAACACTCTGAAAAATTTAGTTTTAAGGTGTTAAAGCGTCCTCACTATACAGACGTGATCTCGCTCTGTCCGACTTTGACCCGTTTGGTCTCCTGAAAGCAGCTCTATGAGGACAAAGACTCACTTCTGACTCGCAGCTCAGACTAAAATGTTTTTTAACGAAGGAATATAAGAGCTTGTGGACGAACGGACAGAGTCTGAGAGATTATGTTAATAAATCCTGTATTTGTCTTTTCTAAAAGTTACTTTAAAAATAAATGCTACAGCCAGAGTGCGGATCATTTTCGACTCACCCTCGTATATTGACCGTTAGTTTTATTTCGCATTGAAAAGGCCGTATCATGATGTCACGCAGTGTGTGTGTGTGTGTGTGTGTGTGTGTGTGTGTGTGTGTGTGTGTGTGTGTGTGTGTGTGTGTGTGTGTGTGTGTGTAAGAGTAAAAGTGTTAATCGTTAATGTGTATTTTGTCCATAGTGTCCACAGTGGGCTTTGGTCTGGTGTTAGATATGGGCTTTGTGGAGACGCTGAAGCTGTTGCTCTGGGTCGTGTTCATCGACTGCATCGGCGTCGGCCTGCTGATCTCCACCCTCATGTGGTGAGATTTATGATTTGTTGATTTATTTAGCCAGTTATTTAGCTCCACCCCCACGTATATATCCTTCCACACCTGACAGAACCAAATAACTGTGACTGGAGCAGCTGACGACTGACAGTTAGTGTAATTAACAGGGTGAATTAGCTTTAAATTCTTCCTGGTACTGTGTAGCCAAAGGATGAGGAGAATAAACCATGGGGACGGAGGACCACAGACCTGTAAATCTCATGAGTTTCTCTTTATATTTTGACTTCTTCCCCTTTAGAATATCAGCTCTGTTAACTTCCAGGTTCCTGAGTTTGAATCCCAATTAGAGTTAAATGAGAAGCTGTGTACAGTCATTTGTCCCACACACACAAATAGGGGTTACAGAGGGACCTGGGGTTCAACTTTGTGCTTTGTAGGTCGCCTCAGGAGGATGACTTAAAAGCAAGTATGTGACAAACCATTATGTCACCTCGTTCCCTTCCGATCCTCTTTTTTTTTTCTTTTTTTTTTTAAGTATTTAAAGTGTGATTAACGAGTGTAGGACACCTGAGACGTGGAGTGATATGTTCTTCATGTAGTTAAACATCCCAGTGCTGTTACTGTCTATTATCAGCACTCATGGAATAGATCTTGCCCAATCATTTTACTTGCTCAGAGATAACGGTTATATAATTATCATATGTAGGTTTGAAACATGAATAAAAAAATTTTATTACACATTTTTACCAAAAAAAAAAAGGAAATGAAAAAAAAAAAAAAAACACAACAGACTAATCAAAATACACATTTCCTGGATTCAACCAATCAGGGAAAGCAAGTGTCTTTCTGTATCATAAGGCGGTTTTATCATGTGTTACAAGTTACTTCCTGCATTTCTACTGACTATTTATCACTTTCTACATATTTGCAAGTTATTTACATACAAGTAAGAAATGACCTACTGTAGCTTTAAATGCTAAATAATTAATAATGTGATCAAATAAAACAGGACTTAAAGGTGAGGTAAGTCTCCAAACAGGGATCCGATCATAATCTGAGTCGTGTCTAATACCTGTGTGTGTGTGTGTGTGTAGGATCGTCAGTAATAAATACCTGATGAAGCAACCCAGTAGGGATTACGACGTGGAATGGGGATACGCCTTCGACGTGCACCTGAACGCCTTCTACCCTCTGCTGGTCATCTTACACTTCCTCCAGCTGTTCTTCATCAACCGTGAGTCCTCATTCCTCCAATACACACCTACCTCTCCAGCACTAAAGGTGGGAGGGGCAATGCACTCTCTCCCCCCGTCAATCACAGGGACACTCTGAAATCATGACCATCTGTAGATCTGTAGCTTATGTACGCAGAAGATAGTAGATATCACTTTCCTCTGAGTGAAATGTAATGCTGATCCAGCGTAGGGCTGGAGAGACGTGTTGACGTCATCAATCATCGCAAGAATTTGAAGACGTGTGGTGAAAGACTTTGAGCTGATAAAAAAGAAAGAAAAAAAAGAATTACACTAATGTGCAGATGTGAAACCGTGAAAACCACCGGAGGTTACACTCATCACAGAGCGAGCAGCAGAGCAGCGGTTTTATTTTGAACCGTACGCCAGACTGATGTGTCTAGTCTATAAAAATCTAGTTACAGTTGAAACCAGATATTTACATACACTTCAGAAATAAACTTTACTGTCAAACATTAAATCAGAGTAAACTTTTTTTTTTTTTTTTTTTTTTAGATCAATAAATTACATTTTTAACACATTTTTTGAATTTGTTAAATGTCAGAATCAAGCGAGGGCGAATTTTTATGTTTTTTTTTTTTTTTTTTTTCACATTCATCAAAGTCAGAAGTTTACATACACTAAGACTAAACAAAAAGAAAACTCCAAATGATTCCATTCTGAGCTTAAGAAGCTCCTGATTGGTTAATTGATTTCATTTGAGTTAATTGGTGGCCCATGTGGATGCATATAAAGCCACACCTCAAACATGGAGCCTCTTTCTTTGACATCATGGGAAAATCAAGAGAAATCAACCAAGACATCAGGAAAAGGATTGTGGAGCTCCACAAGTGTGACTCGTCCTTGGGTGCAATTTCCAGTTTCATCTGTTCAGACAATAATGCGCAAGTATAAAAACCATGGGAATGTACAACATCACACCGCTCAGAAACGAGTCCCAAAGAGGAACTTTATTGGTGCAAAATGTGCGAATGAACCCCTAGACAACAACAGCAGAAGACTTTGTGAAGATGTTGGCTGAAACGGTAAGACTGTGTCGTTATCCATCGGCCATAATTATAATCTGTATATTTGGAGGAAAAGGGGCGGAGCTTTGAAGCCTCAGAACACCATCCCGACTGTGACGTATAAGGTTGTAGTACAATGTTGTGGGGCTGCTTTGCTGCAGAAGGGACTTGTGCACTTCACTAAACAGATGACATCATAAGAAAAGAAAATTCTGTGAATATGTCGAAGCAACATCTGAAGACATCAGCCAGGAAGTTAAAGCTTGGGCGCAAATGGGTTTTCCAAATGGACAATGACCCCAAGTGTACAGTAACTCCGAATTAGTTACAAAGTGGCTTAAGGATAACAAAGCCAAGGTATTGGAGCGACATCACAAAGCCCTGATTCTCAATCCCATAGAAAATGGGCGGCACGAAAAAGGCGAAAGGCAGGAAGGTCTTCAAACCTGACCAGTTACACCAGTTCCGTCAAGAGGAGTGGGACAGAATTCCCGCAAACTGTTGTAGAAAGCTTGTGGAACGATACCCGAAACTTTGGCCCAAGTGAAACAGTTTCAGGGCAATTCTACCAAAAACTAAGGAAATGTATGTAAATTTTATTCCATAAAATTCTCCCTCATCTGATTCTGACATTTAACAAATGCAATAAATGTGTTGATATTTATTGATCTAAGACAGAAAAAGTTTACTCTGATTTAATGTTTGACAGTAAAGAAAAAAAAAACATTTGTGTGTGTGTATGTAAAATATCATCTGGTTTCAGCCGTATCTCCAGATGAGGATGGTGTTTCTGCGCCGTGTGAACGAGTGTGTTTGTGTTACAGACATCGTGGTGATCAACTCCGACTGGTTCGTGGGGTATTTCGTGGGCAACACCTTGTGGCTGATCGCCATCGGGTACTATGTGTACATCACATTCCTCGGCTACAGCGGTAAGTGTGTGAGAGAGCCTTGATTATAGCAAGTGTGTGTGTGTTGGTGGTTTTCCTAAAACCTCATTGTGTTTTATTACATTCATATCACAGCACATTTCTAACAGTAAAGACTGGAGTCGACTTGTGACACTTTAGAGTTCTTCCATACATTTAAAACTTGTCCTTGTAGGGACCCTCACCAAATCTACGATTACACATTTTTCATTTTTCTCATTTCTTTCTTTGACATCTAGATTTCCATTAGCATGTCTGTCAGGTTGGAAATATGAAATTCCTGCACTTTAACCTCCTGTGTGTTTCAGCTCTACCCTTCCTGAAGAACACGGTGGTTCTGCTCTACCCGTTCGCTCTGCTCGGGTTCCTCTACGTTCTCTCCGTCACGCTGGGCTGGAACTTCACTAAAGGTCTCTGCTGGTTCTACAAGTACAGAGTGCAGTAGAGGACATTCGCTTCCCGGCACTTTACAGTGTGGATTGTTCTACTCTCAGAGACTCGCACATTTTCGCCGTCACTTCCTGGACTTTTGTATACTTTGTAAATAAACTGTTTGTAGTTAAAGACAACAAAGAAAGAATGTGGGAAATGTTTATAATGTGTTTTTTTTTCCCCCTTTTTTTTAAAGCTTGATTAATTTACCTGATCTGATTTAATGAAAAGCTGATTTCTGAATGCAGACTTTAACGTGTTAATGATGGAATGTGGTTGAGGATATTTCATGTTTCTTGGTCAAAACATGTCTAGTAAACAGGCTGTCAGACGACTTCACTTATTCAGCTGTCCTTATTATTTATTTGTTTGTACATCCGTCTCCTTTACATGATCTGATGATGGACTAAAAGCAGGCAACAATTCACTATGATATAGTATTCATGTACAGGATGCATTAACATCCCTTTGAGAATGGGTTAAAATTTTATATTTTAGATGTCAAGAGACATTAAATAGAGTGAAGGATCCGTGTGTGTATAAACGCCTTGTTGTTAAGAGAGATAAGAGGAACGTGACCAGACCGGTGTGAACTGGCAGGAAGCCTACAGTAACTTATCACTCTTTATGAACGTGGCATCTCAGTATGATACCCAGATTCTTCTTGGCAGACGAGAGAATCCTGATGTGGTCTTCTGCTATTGTGGCCCAGTCACCTCAATGTCTAAGACATACAGACCCTGTTGCTTTTCTGATAAATGAAAATAATTAATAAACCAGTAATCTAGCACTTTTTCCCTAGAGGTGGGTGTGACTATACTATACGTACCCATCGATGCACTAGTTTACTGCATGTAGATAGAGTGTGGAAGAAACCGAATCGTAAGTGTGACAGAGCACGACTTACTCCAAGATGAGGAAAAGTAGACTGAAAACCTGGATAAGTCAATATATGTTCATTGTTCCTGCTGGAAGTTTAAAACTAGTTTGTCTTGAAAACATGAGGATAATAAAAAGCAGTAATGGGAAGAGCCACTATGAAACAAACCACGGATCGTTGGAACAAACAAATCTGCCGCAGTCCGAGGTGAAGGCGTGTAAAATACCCCAACTGAGAGTCCGGAGTGACGGAGAGTCCAGCAGCGCAAATGAAGATTCACTAAAGTTTGATTAAAGACAATTGTTTATATTCCATACAAATCCGAGGAAACGTACACGCTTATCAAAGTTTCAATTATCCATGTTTTTAATGTAGTCGCTAAAGATTGACAAATGCTATGGAAATTTTTTATTTCTTATTTTTATCAACTTACAATGACTTGCATATATAGAGATCGGAATCCTAACACAAACATGAAATTCAGCTCAATTTTCATTTCTAATTCTGTTGTGCTTTTTGTTTGAGATCACTTCGACTTCTTGTCCGTTCACATCAGTCTGTTCATTCTCCTCTGATCTCTCATTATCGTGTTTGTTTTGTTTTTGCATGATCATAAACACACACAGAAATTCTTGATTTAAGGATTTTTGTGGCTCAAGTTAAACAAAAGCATTATTGTTCACATATTCATCAGACTCAGTGAGTGCACAGTAAAATGCTTTATTCTTCACAAATCCCAGCTTTTATTAGAAGGCCGGGGTCATTAAGAGCAAACCCATTTGAACAAGGTAAAGAAGGGGGTATTATTTTGCCACTTATATAGTATTTACTCAAAATGATCACAAGGTTAACAGTGTCTGATGTATAATACTGTGCAAAAGTCTTAGGCACATGCAAATAAATGCCATCAATTAAGAATGCTCTGAAAAAGAAAAACTATAAAGCCAAGTAAAGAGAAATGAATGAAATATAGTCAATATTTGGTGTGACAAACCCTTTAGTGTCAGGTACAATTGTTTATTGTCAGCCAAATACACTCCCTGTTCGGTAATCGGAAGGTGAATCACAGATAATAAATCAAAAACGTAGATCAGATAAAGATTAAGTTTTGTCTAGAAACGACTCCAGCATGTTAAAATTCACTTAGAATTACAGTAAACCACTTCAGCGCTGTTATTTCAGCGGTGAAAATATGAACTAGTCCCCGTAAAAATATTCAGTTTAGCCTTTCTAACTAACATCTATTGGTGCAGGTGTTTGTTTTCATTGAGCAAGTAGTGCATTAGTAGCTTATTTTAAAGTAGATTATTAAATCCGGCGCATAACTGTACAGAACTTCACTTTTACTCAACATTTTGAATTCATTTATTTAGCAGGTTTAACCTCAGGTAAATACCAAAGTCCTGCAGAAAATTTTTATTAAATTCTGACTGGCCAGTTAAACCTGATGGTGTGACCAAATCTGGCTGAACAGACATACATACTGTACATACAGACAGAAAGTTTTCTGAAATCCAGAAAACTTTGTTTTAGGTCCTCCAATATATATATATAGCATAAAGATATCAGTGAACGATTGAGTTCTGACCAATGTACAGAGAAAACTTTTCTTTATTATTATTCTTGAGTCTCCAAGAACGAACTGGACTACATTTTTTTCTCCTCTTCTGCTCTCCCCTCTCCTGTTCTCTCTCTGTCGAGCTACACGTGTCGTTCCTGAGCTGCCAGTGATCCAGACTCCCTCTGCCCTCCGGACCTGTCTGACCCATCCTGGTGCCCCGCTTC
>JAQMYJ010000037.1:3984392-4006393 GCA_030014305.1 Clarias laeviceps | reverse complement strand
ATTGAACATGCATGGAAAACATTGTTTAAACCCTTTACAATGAAGATCTGTAAAGTTATTTGGATTTTTACAACATTTATTGTTGAAATACACAGTCCTGAAAAAGGGACGTTTCTTTTTTTTGCTGAGTGTATTTACTTTTGGGTCCTGCACATGATGAAACACCTCGAATTCTCATTACAAAACGTACAAACTAGATATTCTTGATTCTTTGGTTGAACAGGAGTCCCAGCTGCCTCACTAGTCACACCGGCTGATGTCATCAAAACGCGACTGCAGGTGGCGGCCCGTGCGGGTCAGACCACCTACAACGGCGTTATCGACTGCTTCCGTAAGATCATGAGGGAGGAGGGCTTCAGAGCTTTCTGGAAAGGAGCAGGAGGTAAAAAACACACACACACACACGCGTTACAGGTTGTAGTGATGAGCTGAGATCAAACCTGCATTTGCGTTCGAGTTCATTATGTAACTGTACAAACCTGTCTCTAGTTACTTACTGCAACTACAAGTGATAGACTGTAAAAAAAAATATATATACATATACTGTATATATATTTTTAATTTATTATTATTTTTTTTTAAAGTAATACATCCATAATTTCTTCTTCCCCACTTCCCCTTCTAGCTCGTGTTTTCCGTTCATCGCCTCAGTTCGCTGTGACCCTTCTGACCTATGAGTTACTGCAGAGATGGTTCTATGTCGATTTCGGCGGACAGTAAGTACTGAGTCCTACCTGCACCATGAGGGAAAAATCATGCTAATAATTAAGCGTTTAAATGTAAAAGTATTTAGTTACTTGAACAGCCAAGGAGTTTCATTCATCTGGACCACTTTGATGTGGGATAATATAACCTCTGACCTTCCTTTTGTCCTCACAGCCGTCCATCCGGTTCGGAGCCGACACCGAAGTCCCGTATCTCCGAGCTCCCCCCTGTAAATGCAGAGCACGTCGGAGGTTACCGGCTCGCCGCCGCTACGTTCGCCGGCGTCGAGAGCAAATTCGGACTTCACCTGCCCAAATTCAAATCGTCCGGCGTGGTCAGCATCCAGCCCGCTAAAGCGGCAGCTCCTTAAACGGGCCACGCCCACGTCGGTCCTGTTCTCCAGAGGCTGTGTGTGTACGTGTTGATCACCAGCCTGCTTTGCTCCGGTTTTTAGTTTGTTTGTTGTCGTCGTCATTGTGGTGGGGGGTGGAGACGGTGGGTTTTATTTACCGCTAGGAGTTTCATCAGTGCCTCCTCTGTTTCGACTGAATGTTTCAGTTCATGCGTTGAAATGAGCTGCTTGAGCCTTTTGTTTTATTCTGATTCTAACTCGGGTGATGTGGGACAGCAGGGGTTGCCTGATCCTCTTTAATTCCTTATGACATCTTAATACGACTGCTGCGTGTGTATGTATATACATGTTACTGGGTGCTTGGGGATCATTTAGAGAGATTTGGCAACCAAATCTGGCAACCCTTCTGATCAGACGAACATATTATAAATTATGAAAGGAACCAAACTGAGCATGAAAATTGTTTCTTCAAAAAAAAAAAAAAAGTTTAGAAAAGAAAGAGAAAAATAAAACTAAATCCAGCTGTGTTACATTCCATACCTGACACTGTTACTGTAAATATTCCACCTCTTACTAAGTATGAGACCAATAGAGCACTGAGTAGGCTGTTACTGAATGTCGAAGGCTGTTTTATAAGTACAGGATGTTCATAAAGGGTACCTGAGGATGTATGTTTGTGGTGTGAGCACACAAACAGTTACTCATTCAATTTGTTTTTAGGGCACAAATAAAACAAACACAGCAATGATTCAGATCAGAAAATCAACCCAAATACTAATTATATCTAATAATTTGGGTTGATGGTAATACCACATCATTTAAAGATGTAGTTTGGAAAAGAAAATAAAAAAATGCCTGTAATGTTCCCTGTAATCTGATCAAGCTGTGTTTAGCAGATAAGGGTTTTGAAAGGCAGCTATCATTGACACACTCCTTCTGATGAGCTTTAATGCCATCACTCTTGCCATTGCTTTTTTTTTTTTTTTTTTTTTTTTTAAAAACCTGTTATTTCAATACTTCTAGGGAGGGAAGGAAAAACATAATTCCACAATCACGCACAAAACCTGTTTTATTTCTGATTGATCTTCTCGTCCTGTCCCACTTGACCTGAGTTCTCTTTGCCCGATTTTGTGTGTGTGTGTGTATGTGTGTGTGTGTGTGTGTGTGTGTGTGTGTGTGTGTGTGTGTGTGTGTATATGCTGCATCTAATCCTTTCTCTCCTCATTATTATTGTTTTTTATTATTATAATTTTGCTGGTGTTTAGGCATCTCTTCCTCCTGTTGTGGTATCAAAGCATGTTCTCTATAGAGTCCCGCCTCTTCCTCCTCCTCCCCCTCTTCCTCCTCCCCATAATGCTTTGCGTAGCTTGCACAAGCCTTGTACATAGTTGTACATCTCTTTTGCACAGAGGAGCGCGGTGCAGTCGTCTTCATCACGGCCTCACACTGATGCGTGTACAGAGGTTCCCAGAGTCCGCGCACTGATCAAAATCAGACCAGAGGCAGAAAATGAAAAATTAAATAAAATATGAGATGGATATAATTGACCTGATAATGTTTAGGGGATAATTTAAATGCATTTCATTCTTGTATTGTATTTTATGGAAATAAATCATACACAGTTAAAATTTTAAATTCAGACTGAGTTTTATTTCACTGCATTTTAAAATTATTATTATTTTTTTTACTATATAACCTTTAAGTTTATTCTGGTTCCTCTGGGCTTCAAGCATAAGTGATCTAGAGAAGGAAGTGGATCTAGCCAATCAGAACGAAGGGACTAGAAATGTCCATGTTTGGGACTTTATCAATCAGCTATACCAGTTTCCAAGCTTTATCCACCTGCATTTCTGATGAAAGAAATAAGGGAGGAAAAATGCGTAGTAACGTTAATTCATGATGGCATCATCAGTATTAAACAATATAAAATTAAAAATACAACTAGGAGCTAAAGAAGGCTAGGTTACTGGTTAGCTGCTAACTTAATACCTAGCCCTTCTAAAGAGATAAAGAAGGGTAGGTTATCCCGAATCCGCTAAACACTAGTCTAGCCTTATTTACTGTATTTATCCTAAAGATGGCGTTCAGAGAATGACGGGGCTGAGCATTGAGCCGGGAAGAGTCTCTTGTTATTATGAGGTCACAGTCGGGGGGGGGGGGGAACTCTGCGGCGCGTCTGTAAGCTCTGGCCAAAAACAACAATGGAAAAAGGACAAACAGCAGGGAATGTTTTATTCTCATGTGTTTTGTGTGTTTACGCAGATTGGAGTTCCATCTGAATGTCTAAACAAGATTAAAAGTGATTTTTTTTTTTGTTGTTTTTATAATTGTCATCCCCCCACACTTTAGTGTGAAATAAATGACTAGACCTAAAACCTTAGAGAAATACCAGACAGTTTCTTTTATTTGAGATATCTTCTTATTTCTTATCATCTATATAATATACAGTAACTTATAAGTGCATTTCTGACCACGACATTAACTAGAAGTGGAATCGTATATAATCGTATATTCGTATATAATTTCAGTAGAAAGTGTGTGAACCACCCTTCAAGGGAAAGACAAAGACACTGAAATTCACAAGTGGAGTTAAAAAATGATTTTTAATGTAGTACAAGAAAGTGTTTGTTTTTTTAAAAGCAGTGCACCATGTTAAACGCCAGCCTGTAAACTACACAGGATATAAATACACACTTTTAATATGTTCACATCATCTTAGAATTACAGTAACGACGGAAAACTCAGAAAGCCGACATTAACGCTTAACAGTCCCAGTTTTCTCTCTAAAATTCATGACATGTTCTGCAATATAACTTTTTTTTAACCTGTAACATTTAGCATCGTCTTAAAAATGTATTTATACATAAATGCCTAAATAGTGTTCAACTAGCTAAACTGCTAGCATTGAGATTTTCAGTGCCATGTGTCGGTCATTAAGGTAGTTCTGACATGATGTAAAAATGCTAAAGGCTAACTCACCAGCCCTTTCATTTTTTCAAATGTTAAAAGGGAATGTGTATAAATATATAAATATTAGTGGTTAAAAGGAAGCATTAATAAACACCTAAAATATAAACGTTTAAGAAAAAAAAGATAAGGCTATTTTTTTTTTTGAAGCACTAATAATTTAGATAAATTAAAGGGGAAAAAAAGTGAACAGTCAAAAACAAACACAACATCATATTGTGCTGAGTCACACAGTGTGCACTCTGATCTTACACTAGATCCTCGAGTACTTGAGTGCATGTACGGCGGTAACTCTGCATACGAACGCCTCACAAATGTTCACCTTAAGAACTGAAATTTTGCAAGAAATTTCCCTCGGCAGACAAGCGAACGAACCGAATTGAACTCCGGTTAAGAACTCCTACTTTGTTTGCGTCAGTGGAAAGCCAAGCGAAACGAGATTACGTTTTTTTTTTTTTTGCAAGATTTAGTGAATACATAGCACCCTGGGTCCCAAGAACGTTTGCAAGAACGATCGCAAGAAGAAAAAGGAGACACTTTCAGTGTATTTTTTGTCATAAATTAAGGTTAAGTGCGGTTTAATGTCAATTTATTTCATATTTTACTACATTTATGTCTTTTTTTCTAACGTTTTGATTGTTTTTCAATGCAAAAAATACGACTACAGTGTTAGAAATTTGTAATATTAGTAATATTCTTGCGTGGCTGGAACAGATTACCTGCATTTACATTATTTCCTATGGGAAAATGTGTTTCGCAATACGAAATTTTGCCTTCAGAACTTAATAAACTCGTATGCCAAGGTACTGCTGTGGTTAAATTAAATGCTAGCTCTTTATCCTTATACTGAAATAACTCATCAAACAGAACAGGAAACAACTTCCACAGAAAGAGGAACCATTTTACAACACCGCTGTGAGGATTTTACTTCATGATCGTTTAGAGTGTCGGCCATTTTGAAAAATTCCAGCTACATATGGCAAGTCGTTTCTCAGAGGTTTGTAGCTAAACATGCTAGCTAAACATTACTGCACTCGAGGGTGTGTGGTCTTGTGTATGAACATTTCCTAGTCTGCTTTTAAACAAATGTCAGAAATACACTGTTATGCTAGGCTAGTTCATTTAAACAGTACGTAAAATAGTTTTTTATAAAAATGGAGCTCAAACAACTTTTTTTTTGTTAAATAAAAATAAACACTATGTTCCAAATTAAATTTTATATCCTGAATTTAGTTATTTCAAAAGAAAAAAACACCAATATACATGTCATTTTATTTTGTGTGAATCATAGAATTAACTAGCTAACACGCACCAAAAGATTTGTTAGACCCTTTTGTAAAAACACTCAAACGTTAGCTACCGCAGCAACACGTTAGCCATTTTAGCTAACCAAAGACATTTCTTTCTTTGCTACAAAGATGCTAATTTATGTGCTTAATACTAATGTAAGGGGATTTATATTAGGGTCAAGCCAACACTAGTGCTAACTTAGCACACAAAAAAGCTAATTACTTTAAATATTCAACACAAATGGGCATCTCAGAATGAAACAAAAGCAGAAATTACAATATGTACTTCCTGATAGAGGGAAAAAATTCCTAAAGTCTGGAAAATAGAGTAGAGTGCCAGTGCGGTGCTTAATATCATGGTTTCTAGTGGATTAGTGTGAACCTTAGCTCTCGATCATCCCTTCTTTCTAAAAAAAAACAAAAAAAAACAACACATCTCTATATAATACCTACAGTATCTCACTGGCTTGGCTTTTCCCATCATACCGGAAGCTCGAGATTGTCACTCAGGGACATATAAGCCCTGACTCTGAGTGGAGAGATCACTGTGAGCAGCGTGGGCCACCAATCAGGCAGCTAGGCGCTGGGTTGCCAGATCCTCCGCCTCCTCCTGGTTCTCACCGAGTTCGCTTAGTGTTTTTAGGAAGCGTGTCCACTCGTCCTGCCGGGGGACAGCGATCTGCTGCGGAGGGACATCAATTCAATAAACATGTCAAACAATAATCATTTAAAACTCTTCAAATTATTCATATTTCTTTGAGTATTGATACTAAAATGGGTGTGAGCTGCTAGAAGCATATGACCTGTAAAAAAAATGTTTTTAATTAAAGCATTCCATGCAAAATTAAGCATTTTCCTCCAATTACTAACAACAGTATTTTAAATGTTTGTTTAAATGTAAACACACACCTTATGTTATGTCATAAAATAACAGATCCACCTTTAAATTCCATGGCTACCTCAGGGCTTTGCATGAGAGATGGTTTTTGGTAAAAGCTTAAAAAGCAAGAAATTCTGTAGTGTCCGTAACCATGTCAAATTCATGTTGGAATATCAGAACAATTTAGCATTTTAGAATAATACACTTTTTCAGGTTTATGTCTTTTCAAGGGAAATCTTAATCGGCCAAGTTTCATCTGAATAACAATTAAGGTCATTGAAAGATTTGAAAGAACATAAAAGGTTACGGACACTACATCAAAGGGCACAAAATTGTATTTAGCAAATGTGCTTCTTTTTATCTGATTAAAATATACGTGTGTATGCATATTTACAAAAAACGAAGCATTAAGAATTATGATATGAAAATGACACTCAGACACTTTTTAGCACCGATACCATGTTTTGGCCAAATAGCTCTATTAGGGATCATATGAATAGTCAATAAATGTAAATTAATGTATGTATGATTTTTGTTTGGTAAAGGAGTCATGTGTAATCAGCAGTAAGTGTGTGTCTTTGTGTCTTACTTCTCCCACGTCGTAGATGTGCACTTGACCCTCAGAATCACCGACGGCAACCTCTCTGCCCGAGTTGGCCCAGCGCACGCGGTTTAGCGCCGGGTTCCCCGCTACTGTCACTGAAGCCGAGGGAACCTGACAAAATACACACACACACAAAATACAAACAATGATACTTATAACCTGCATAGCTGTGTCCGTATATATATGGTCATGTTTTCATTTCTTGGTAGTGTTTCAAAAGTTTTTCTTTCGGTTAAGGAGATTCATTTTAGGTGCAACATAGCACCTATTAGCTGTGTGTGTGTGTGTGTGTGTGTATACCTCAGTCTCATTGTTGAGATTCCACAAGTCGAGGTGTCCGACTCCATCGACGCAGGCGAACAGCGCAGGGTGAGCAGGAGACCACATGACGTCATACACGTAATCTGAGTTATCCTCGAATGAGTAAAGTGGCTTGGTGTTCTACAAAGACACACAGATCAAACTTAAATCAGAGTGAAATAATGCGTATCTATTTGCTGTGTATGTGTGTATGTGTGTGTGTGTGTATGTTACCCTGGTGCTCCACAGCTTGACGGTCCAGTCAAAGGACGACGTCACAAACAGGTGAGAGAAGTCGACGGGTCCGGTGGCCGTGTGGCAGTCGAGTCCTGTAACTGGGCCGTGATGACCTTCGAACATCTCGCTGATTCCCGCTTTACTATAAAAGACATATTTCATTTTTTCAACTCTTATATTTTCCGCTCATATTAACTTCAGCTACAATGTAATAACACTGTTATAACAGTTCTATAAATAGTGCGCTCATTAAGTGTTTATGGTGCAAAATGGCATCATAATCCAGCCTATACGTTTCACACACACACACACACACCTGCCATGTCTGCAGGCGGTATAGACGGTGCCGTCCTCGCTGCCTACAACGAAGTTATTCACATCAGCCAGAGGAAACGCCATGGACGTCACGGCAACAGGTTTCGACTGCTTAAACACCAGCTCCAGACTGTCCTGGACAGACACACACAATAGTTGTGTTACATCCTGGTTCAAGTCTCTGAAATTTGGAATTGGTCTCTCCTGGGTAACCCAAGTTAAATACCATACTATTAATGTGTGTGTGTGTGTGTTACCTGAGGTGTGGAGAGCATGTCCAGGCTCCAGGAGCACATTTTGCCATCAGTAGAGATGCTGATGAGGTTGTGAGCGTTCTGAGTCCCGACTAAACTCACACAGTAGACGGGGTGCTGGAGGGAGAGGGACAGGGTTGGGGTGTCAAGGTCGAATCCTACACTAGATGATGAGGGTGAAGATGTTGAAGATGATGAAGGAATAAAGTAGTGAGTACCGTGTGTGCGGAGGCAGAGAGTGGCGTCCTCTGTACGGGTGTCCGCTTATTGCTACGATTGTCCCAAAGGACGATCTGTCCCGAGTACGTCCCGCCCACCACCAGGTTCGGGTGAAACTGTGCAAACGCTGCTGACATCACTGCCGACTGAGAGAGAGAGAGAGATTACATCAATTTCTAATAGAAAAGAATGCAATAGATTTTAATGGATGTTTCAAACAACAGAATTATAATTTGATTAGAATAAAACTTATTACAAAACTGTATATTTTTCTTTTTTTTTTTTTATATATATATATATATATATATATATATTTTTTTTTTATTTTATTATTTTTTTTTTTTGGATTTTTTTCCCGATTTTCTCCCTAATTTTAGTGGTGGCCAAGTCCTCCCCGTCACTAGGGGGCTCCCACATTAAGGCTACTACTACCACTCAGCCGGGAGGGCCGAAGACTATCACGTGTTTCCTCCGAACCGCATGACGTCAGCCGACCGCATCTTTTCGAACTGCTCGCTCACGCACCGTTAGGGGCGGAGTAACACACATTTGGAGGAAAGCGCTAGCCGCTCCCTCCGCGTGCGCGAGCTCACAGACGCCCCTGATTGGTTGTAGAGCCGTGATTAATGTGGGAGCCCAAAGTACCTCTCATCCCTCCCCCCTGAGAGAGGCTCGGCCAATCAGCTCTCACTAAACCTCCGGCTGTGAGAGGTAACAGCATCACCAGCGATCCCCGGATGATAGGGCGAGCACTTTACCACTGCGCCACTCGGAGGCCCAAAACTCTATATTCTTCTAATAGAATAGTGCTTTGAAAGTATAGAAGTGAATACAATTATAATACAATTTAAAAAGTCATTTAAATAGAGTGCATTTTCCATAGAGGTTTAAAATAATAGAGTAGGACAAAGTCGAATTAGAAATAACGAGCTGAAAGAAGAACATAAGATGGAATTAGTTTCAGTTTGACTAAAATAGTCCTACAGAAGATGAACAGAACAGTTTAGTAGTGTATTAGAATAAAGTTCAAATGAACAAGTTAAGGAGTACAGAATAAAATATGACCCTTCGTAAATAGGCATTTTAAATAAAAAACAGAATCATTTGTTATAGAATCAAGTAGAATTTTAAACACTTTTGATTGTGCAGAATAACAGAACAAAGTTTATTTCTCTATATAATCCGACGCTGCACTAATGCACTTATCCCTGTGTTTCGCTAGCGCTTGGTGGAAAGATTTCTCAGTACGCCGGAGCCGTGATCGGACTGCCTGTCTGATAGACGTCTGAAACGCCGGCCTCCCAGGAACACCTTTAATGGCCCAAACATGTGGAACTGGTTTGCAGCGAGATCAGGACTGTACGGAGGATGTGGCGATATGTAGAGAGGGTGAATGGAGATGGAGCGGTAATTAACACTAGTGTGATTGCAGTAACGGAGGTGTCTCACACACACACACACACACACACACCTGACAGTGGAAGACGTACTCCGCTGTTGTTTTCTTGTACTTCATGTTCCACACCAGCGCCACACCGTCAGGCTCATGAGGAGCTTCTTCATTACTGCTGTAGGAAGCCACCAACAACTCTGGGTACTGCACAGGTGTGTGTGAGACAGAGAGAGGGAGGGAGGGATATTAGCAAAATGAACAAATGTGTGTGTGTGTGTGTGTATGTGTGTGTGTGTGTGGGTGAGTAAACACAGACCTGGGGTGACCAGTCCAGACAGGTGACCACTCTGTGTTTGGACCAACGCTCGTCTGTAAACTGCCTGTTCAGAGACAGCTTGGTCCCACCCTGGGTGTCTCTGCAACACAACCACACACACACACACACACACACACACACCGTGAATCATAGCCACACACTTACTCTAACAGTCTAATCACAGCTTAACAACTGTTCCTAGACAGAATACCTTCACTAAGATAAGATGAGATAAGATGAGACAAGATGAGATAAGATGAGATGAGATAAGATGAGATAAGATGAGATGAGATGAGATGAGATAAGATGAGATAAGATGAGATGAGATAAGATGAGATGAGATGAGATGAGATAAGATGAGATAAGATGAGATGAGATAAGATGAGACAAGATGAGATAAGATGAGATGAGATAAGATGAGACAAGATGAGATAAGATGAGATGAGATAAGATGAGATAAGATGAGATAAGATGAGATGAGATGAGATGAGAGAAGATGAGATGAGATGAGATGAGATAAGATGTACCTTTATTCGTCCCACAGTGGGAAAATTTCTCTAATTTTACATTTAAGCTTGTGAGAGTGTAGCAGACTCTACATCAGTCAGTGGATGTACTTTGTTTTACTGGTGTTCCTCTTACACTGCAGTCATTTTCCACTGTTATTCATAAACTGTTGTGGAACCTCCATGAAACTTTGTAGTTCTTTACAGCAGTTATACACAGGAGCTTCCTCACCTGCCTTTCTTTTTTCTATTTATTTTAGATTAATATTAATATACGATATTATCACGATACCTTGGTGCCGATTGATTAACACTGCAATTCTATAGTGAATTATAAGTGCCAAGTGCAGCATTCAAACAATATAAACTTTATAATATTTAACCATATCTCTGTCAGCCGGCACAATTATTATTTCTAAATAAACTTAGCAAATATTTCACTCATACCACAAAATGTTTAAATCGTTCAGAGTGCATCACCTGTATGATTATGAAGAAACTGCAAAATGTTTTACCACCTTAAATGCCTCCCAAAGTCTCAAAACTCAATTTGACCGTTTTGAGTGAGCAGCTTCTAACGCATGTGGTTTTCAACTAATCTGCACTTGCAGTGTTTTGAGGCCGTGTAATAAGTGTGGAAGAGACTAATTCGCTCACGAAGTTTGGAGAAAAAAACAGATCAGAGAATTTTAATGTGTGCGATTTTTGATCATTTAACATAAAATGCAATTCTGTTGCGCCACTCTGAAGCTTCTGCACTCGGTACAGAATGGTTTATATATCTGAGGCTGATCGGCCGATCACCGGTCACCGCCAATCAACCAGACAATTTTCATCACTGGCCGATCGACCAATTCATCTCTATTATAATATTTTTTAAATTGATTTGGGGCAAGTGAAAAACACATTTGGGAGTAAGGTGGGACTTTAGCCAAGCTTCAAGCTTGTGTTTATTCAGTCTGTACTTTTCCAACAACAACAACAACGTGTGTAGAAGAGGCCGCAGATGCTGGAAAAAAAGCATCACACTATGATGTCACTGAACGTGATGTCACTGAATATAATGTCACTCAATATAATGTCACACAGAAAGTTATTAACTCTTTTATGCCAAGTTTAAGGCATCATCACGGCTCAAGATCAAAAATCCCTCTACAATTTTCCATTAGATGACACAGGTCCGGTCCAGGACATGCGTGCGAAAGCTGTTCAGCTCAATGAGCTCTAAATTTGTACAGAGTTTCGTGTGCATACGTGTAAGTGTGTAAAAGCTATGCAGCAAAATCTCGTGTGGGGGCCCCTGAGGGCCCTGGGCCACGCGACTCTCAGGCATCCTAATGGCAGCAGATTCCAACCTGTCCGCCAATTTTCATGAGTTTTTGACCCCCAAAAAGCCCCAAAGTGTGGAAAAAAAATAATCCTTACGAAAACATCAGGATCCTGTGCACACTGTAGTGCTTGGGCCCGAATGATGCAGGAAAGTTTGAGAGCATCAGTATTGTTCTGAGCTTCTGTTCCAGAAAATCTCACCAGACAGGATAGTGAACTCAGGTTTACAAATCATGTAGTTGAGGAAAAGCAGATACATCCCAGGTAAAATATTACTCAAGGACTTCCATTTAAATCTCTCCTTGAGAAAAATTACAAAAGTATTCATCTTTAAATTTACTTAATATCAAAAGGACTGAGCTTGTATTTAGTCGCTGTACACTTTAATTCATAGTAAAGAGTCTCTCTCTCTCTCTCTCTCTCTCTCTCTCTCTCTCTCTGTTTGGACTATGAACGCTGTAAGAAGCATCTTTGCTTCTGATATCAAACACCTGCGTGTTTCACGGAAGGAAGGCAAATCACACAATTACTCATAATAGACATGCACAAATGTAGTGAAGTAGAAAATACAGCTATTTTTGTAGCACGTAGTGGAGTAAAAGTTAAAAAAAATGTCCACTAAGAAGTACATATAAAGAACAGCACTATGGTGTATGTAATATGAGACCAAAGCTATTACAGCTGTTTCTGTAGACTACATAATTGAATGCAATGTTGTTAGAACATATATTGCTTTTCTTAATTACAGTATATTATACAGTAACAGTCATTCTGTTTTTAGATGTAAAGAAAAATGCTTTTTTTATAACAGAAAACCAGGGGGATTGCAATTAGTTTGATGCATCCCGCCAGTGCATGCACCGTTTGCTAGAACAACCACCAGTGACTGACGCTCACCCCTCTTTGTCCTGAAGGTCTCGTCCACTGTAGTCGAAGCAGACGTCGACATGCTCGGACAGAGCGCGCTCCACGATGCGAGAGCTCTGATCGAAAAACGTCAGGAAGTCTTCCGAGTGCAGGATCTGCTGCTTCTCCTCCTCCGTCAGCTCATGAGGTGGCGCTAGAGAGACAAAACAATACGAGGACGAGATAAGCAAATAGCACTGGTGTAAGACATACTGTACATGTGTTGCATATACTAGTGAACGGTTTACCCTCCTCTTCCTCAGCATGAGGCTCATTTTCCGGCAGAGATTCGTGAGCGGCCGGTGCCACTGCCAGATCCTCCTCCTCGTTTTCCTCTGCCGCTGTAGAAAAGAAAAGCAGAGAGATGGTTACTATATAAACACCACACACAGGACGCGTGCCGCGTAGGGGAAGGCGTGTGAGACCTACCCTCTTTAGACTGAGTAGAGACGAGTGTCTGAGTCTCTTTAGAGTACGAGACGAGTTCTCGGGGAGGAAAGTCCACCTGAGTGACTTTAGCCATGCCGAGCCGGAGAGGACCTCGTCTGAGCGTGAACACACACACACACACACACCCACACACTTTAAAACATTGTAGTTAGAACTAGTTAGCTAAGTAGCTATAACTAGTTACAACACAGACGCAACAAAAAGCTGCACAGTAAGTCCCTGACTTATGAATAAGTTCCGTTCCAGGAGCATGTTCGTAAGCCGGATTTGTTCATAAGTCCGACAAAGTTCATAAGTCTCACCTGCGTAGAGTCAGCGCAGTTTTGCGTGGTGACTGTAAATACAGTTTATTGTGATTTACCACAAGTTTTTGAACAACCACTCAATATTAAAATAGTGATTACGTTTCCAATATTTCAGCGCAAAAAAATTAAACACTTTATTTTTTTGCCGGGCCTTGTGGAAGTTAGTGGACCCTGCGGAACCTTTTTGAATGTCAGGCGGTCACTCGCTGTGCCTAAAACCGTGTCTCACCCTGAGTCAAACCGCGTAGGAGACATAGTGGTGTTGTATACCTTTGACAAGAGTACACTATGTAATACATAAAAAAAACCTAACACACAGGTTTGGTGTTTTGGTTCCGCATTATACTCTCACGAGACTGAGCTTCCGAATCGCAGCGGGGTCAGCTGAC
The DNA here is from genome assembly GCA_030014305.1 of Clarias laeviceps. Lineage (NCBI taxonomy): Eukaryota > Metazoa > Chordata > Actinopteri > Siluriformes > Clariidae > Clarias > Clarias laeviceps. Next base: position 3,992,677 of record JAQMYJ010000037.1, on the reverse strand, counting down.
CTCATTTAAAGGCAGCCACGGGAAGTCCTTTCGTATCTGCCGAAATTCATAACTCGGATGTTCATAAGTCGGGGAGTTACTGTTTTAATTCTAAGGGAGGAAATATTTTATTGCAATAATGATTTTTTTTTTCTTTCCCGTCAATGTTAATGACATATTCATCCCTAATGGTGGAGGACGTGTCATTACGTTACAAGTTTTACGTAGATTTAAGCTGAATCAAACTTCTATCCCTTCTAGCTTCAGAGCAAATCTAATCTAAAGAAGCCAGGCATGTCTTAAATGATCAACTACATCGCACGTGAGTGAGTGTGAAATGTCTTCCCTGGCTGAAGTGTTCCTTTAACAACCCTGTAATTTACATTTCGTCATGACACTAACACTTCCTGCAGTGACACACAGAGACACATGTCCCTGCTCGAGATGTTCTGTTGTACTGCAAGGTGAGGAGCGAGGATTAAAAGATGTGTGTGTGTGTGTGTGTGTGTGTGATGTAGTCTGGTGACTGGCAGGTGCGTCTTAGGAAAGCAGAGAGCGAGGAACAGGGAATTAGACAGACGAACAGAGATCAGTACCCATGCTGAGAGTCTGAATGCAGCAGGAGAGTAGAGGGGTCAGAATCCCAGTGGAGAGCCCTGTTATACACACACACACACACACACACACACAAACAGAGTAAACACACAAAACACTCAAAACACACGCAGACATAAGCATGCAGTCAAAAAGGAGATATGTTTTAGTAGAACAGCTGTCATACAGAGTTTAGTACAAACACACAGACAGTATTTTAGTCACACAGTCAGTAGCGTCCACATACTGTAGATATTTTATTTTATGAATTAGTGTTTAAAAGTATTTAAATATTACAGTTGTTGGTGAAAATCGCTTTTTCTTTCATGATGGACAAGTTCCATACAAAAACTGTGAAAAAGTCTGACAAAAAGCCACGCCTCCTTCACTGGGCCTGACATGTACAGTCCCAGTCAAAAGTTTGAACACAACTTCTAACTCCATGGTCGTTCCTAATTATTTATTTATTTTTTCTACACATCCAAAATATGTAATAATCTCTTTTGATCAGTTGATATGCTCTGTAAAGCCTGGCCACGCCTCTTTCACTGGGACTGATGGTTACAGAGACCACGTGTCCTTCATGGGACTGACATGGACACAGGCCACACCTCCTTCACCTTCACTGCCATGCCTCCTTCACCAGCACTGACAAGTACAGAGACCACACCTTCTTCATGGGACTGACATGTGCACAGGCCACGCCTCCTTCACAGGGACTGCCAGGTATAGAGACCATGCCTCCTTAATGGGACTGGCAGGTACACAGGCCACACCTCCTTCACTGGGACTGATGGGTAAGGAGAGCACGCCTCTTTCACTGGGACTGACGTACACAGGCCACACCTCCTTCACTGCTTCACTGTAGTTTGATAAGCCACACCATTTACATTTAGGCATTTGGCTGACCCTCTTATCCAGAGCCACTTACAAAAGTGTTTTGAAGTTTCCTTCATTGGATAGATCCTTACACTGGAGAACTAGGTTACTAAGTAATTACCATCGGTCAAATACTGTTCTTGTCTTTTTTAAAGAATGGCAGAGACGTACGATCATCTCGAGAAAGTTCATTTCAACACCTAGGTGCCAGAGCAGAAAACAGTCTTAGTTGTTAGTTCCTTGATCTCTGAGCAATGCTGAAAACTTAAACTGAAAGATGTTAAAGTGACGCCTCCTTTTACTTCGACTCAGACCGAGGCCACACCTCATGTCACTGGGACTGACATAAACAGAGCTCACACCTGAATGTTAATACCATATAAGTATAGTACAGTACAGTGTGTATAGTATAGTATAGTGTATAGTATATAATAGTACAGTGTATAGTATAGTACAGTATAGTACAGTGTATAGTATAGTATAGTACAGTACAGTAGTGTATAGTATAGTATATAGTATAGTATAGTATAGTATACAGTGTGTAGTATAGTATAGTACAGTGTATAGTATAGTATAGTGTATAGTATAGCATAGTATAGTGTATAGTATAGTATAGTATAGTATAGTATACAGTGTGTAGTATAGTATAGTACAGTGTATAGTATAGGATAGTGTATAGTATAGTGTATAGTATAGTATAGTATAGTATACAGTGTGTAGTATAGTATAGTACAGTGTATAGTATAGGATAATGTATAGTATAGTGTATAGTATAGTATAGTATAGTATAGTATACAGTGTGTAGTACAGTATAGTACACTGTATAGTATAGGATAGTGTATAGTGTAGTGTATAGTATAGTATAGTACAGTGTATAGTATAGTATAGTACAGTACAGTATGAGTATCATATTAATATATATATTAAATGAAAACTCACTATATTATAGAGTGTACCTAAATATTAATAATCATACAAGTATATAAAATAACAACCTCTGTATCTGTATTATTTAGCATACCTTACTCCAGTAGCGCCATCTACTGAGTCCTGGCTGCCGGTTTCGCTTGGAGTGCCCACTGACTTGGCAGAGGGAGACATGGGAGGGGGGACTAAATAATGAAACATACACGTATCCTCTGTTACTATTCGCAGAGGCTGAACTAAACACACACACACGCACGCACACACACGCGCACACACACGCGCACACACACACAGACACACACACAAAGCATAGGGATTTGGAGTGCAAAAAAAATGCAAAACCAGACATTCATAAAAACAATAGAGGAGGCACAGGAGAGAAACAATATGGTGTAAGGTCCGGGCCGTGAAAGAAAAGACAGGATGTAGGGAAAAGAGAGAAGACAAAAAGAAGCATTGGTTAAAAGTCATGCAGGAATAACATGAGGTTAACATGAGCTCATTCCACACAGAAATAAACAGCACTCAAACACAGAGAGCAGCAACGATGGGCTACATGCTACATGCTAATGACACATCCTTAGAATTTTACACAAATTTTCATCTCTATGAAATCAACACCTCTCATGCTGCTGCGGCTACTATACTAATACTACTGTACTACTACTACTCTACAACTAGTACTACTACACTACTACTTATAATAATAATAACAGTAATAATAATAATATTTAAAGCTTTCATGAATGTGAACATGAATTTCCCATTTTGGACGTGACCAATAATTCTGTTTCTTCCTCCCTAACGTGATACTGATGTCTGAGTTCAGAAATATTGGTCAAACCTGATCTGATCCTGACCTTCTCAGCATATAGCTGCGCTCATTTTCTGTAGGTTTCTTTTGATAACTTGCTAACTATATAAATTTTTCTGAAATTGCACATAACAATATATCAGGGTATAACATGGTATTATTTATAATTGGTACAAGACCAATCAGCATTTTAGGCCAACGTCTACATGCAAGATATTAAAGTGCCATCTCAGAGCCTCAGGTCATTGCACTACATTTTACAGGATGTTCTAATGGAGTCATACCCATGGCAGGATCGGTGATGCCCATGCTCTGCAGCAGAGCCTCCGTCTCCCTCCTCTTTCTCTCCAGATCAGTGTCATCATTTGATGGAGAGGCGCCTTCCCCATGCCCTTCAGTCTACAGCAAGAACAGGAGGCTCGATGTCAGTGTGTCACTCTCTCTCTCACACACACACACACACACACACACACACAGACCCACACACAAAAAAAGGGAACCTCACATCCTTTTTCTTGCGTTCTTCCTCTTTTCGCTTCTTTTCCTCCCTGATCTGGGCAAGGCGCTGTTTCTTCCTCTCCAGCTCTGCCTTCAGCTCACTTTTGTCTGACATTATGTCCAGACTAAAACGCACAAATACACATATCATTTCAGTTAACACAATCACTCACTCACTCATCGTCTATACTGCTTTATCCGGTATACAGGGCCTGGAGCCTATCCCAGGAGACTTAGGGAACAAGGCGGAGCACACACACACACACACACTCACATTAACAAAATGTGGGAAATTTGCGAACGCCAATAAGCCTGATCTGGATGTCTTTGGACTGTGGAAGGAAACCGGAGTACCTGGAGGAAACCCACCAAGCATGGGGAGAGCATGCAAACTCAGAACATGCACACAGACGTGAGGTGGGAATCGGACACTTGATTTATATTAAATGTATATTTGCAGTATGGACCACATGGCAGACCAGATCTTTTTATTTGGACATTTATCATTACAGCAATGTAGTGTGTTTAACCTTAAACGTAACTTCCGCCCTTTCCAATATGGCGGACTTTTTAATGTACCCCAGAAGTTTGCAAAAGTAGCATCTACTGTTTTAGGTCTGGGGGAAAATAGTACATCGCATAAGAGGGTACAGATAACGACATAAAAGAAAGACTCTATTACTCTATAAACATAAATCACCGAGAGAAGGTTTGAATGGTCTGTGAAAGTAAAAAAATGTTGAATAAAATCCATGAAGAAATTTACTTCCGGGATACTTGAGCTGTGACGTAAGCACGTCAGCGTTGCCGGGCTACGCCCTGCCGATGATAGAAACCGGTTGACACAATGGAGTCTGGGACGTGGCAATGTGCAAATATTGTTTTATAAACCTGTTTCCACCTTTGTTTCATTAAAAGCAACAACTGTAATCAATTTTAAGTTTTAAAAACGGTTTAGTTTCACATGATTGTCTTTACTTACTTATATTCAGCTAAGTGTACAGATCCCTCAGTGCATCACAATAAATAACACAGTAATAATAATAATAATAATAATAAAGCATCATATAATAATTCATCTTAAAATACAAGCACAGATAGATGTTCTTGGTGTGATACGCTTAATAATCTTATAAAGGTTAGAAACACACCCACCGCGTAGATTTCACATAAATAACTACATTAGGGGGAAAAAAACATTAATACCTTTAGATAAATACACATTTAATAATAATAATAATACCTTTAGATAAATAAAACACATCATTTGATTGCAGCAGTTTAGATTAATAAATAAAATACACAAAGCACTAATTATTTTCTGTGCAATCTGATCTCTAAAGGATTATGTCAACAACAGGAAGCCTTTCCATCCATCTTTCCACTCCATCTCGGATTCATAACTCCGCTCTCTCCATCTCTCTAATGTAGCGTTGCTATAGCAACGGTTAGACTTACTAGTGACGAGTCGTTATAGCCGCGTATAAAGTCCTGTTTTTTGGGCGACTGTTCTTCACGGATTATAACTTATTAATCTTCTGTTCCCAGGTTTGTAACAGGACACTGGACTGCTATGGCCGCCGGGAGGGTTTTACAGTTGAGCATTAACACATGTCAGGCGTTAGAGGGCGCTGTTTCACGTTTCCTCACACATGGGAGCATCATGGCTGTCGTTGTACACAATATTAGATTAGATTAGATTAGATTAGATTAGATTAGATCGTGCAAAGTACATGTATAGACCCAAGAAATGCACAAGCGGCCTATTTACAATAAACAACTGTGAGGTGTGTGTGTGTTCGTGTGTATAAGGGTGAGAGTGAATTAATGTACAGAAGGTGCAGTAGGTAATAAACATACACTATATCGCCAAAAGTATTCGCTCTCCTGACTTCACATGCATATAAACTTGAGTAACATTCAATTCTTAATCCATAGGGTTTAATATGATGTTGGCCCCGCCCCCTTTGCAGCTATAACAGCTTCAACTCTTCTGAAAAGGCTTTCCACGAGGTTTAGGAGTGTGTTTATGGGAATTTTAACCATTCATCCAGAATCACATTTGTGAGGTCAGACACTGATGTTGAACGAGAAGGCCTGGCTCACAGTCTCCCCTCTAATTCATCCAAAAGGTTTTCTATTGCTATTTCATCATGGATAGCAAGTTAGAACAAAGCGAACGAGAAATTCCCTGTGAAACTGGGCAAATATGCCACAGAGACGTTTGGCAAGTGTCAGCAAGGGTTTGATTCAGCAAGTGCTTGATTCAGCAAGTGTTTGATTCAGCAAGTGTTTTGGCACTTCAAGAGCGGAAGAACATCACTGGAAGATGATGAGTAATCAGGAGGATCTTCAACGAGCTCAAGCCTCGAAATTGTTCAAATTATTCGGCAACTTGTGCATGATGATCGCCAGAAAACAATCCACATCATAGTTGCTGTTGTGGGTGTGTCATATGGAACAGTCCAGCTGAACATGCTGTGTGTTGTTGCCAAGTTCGTCCCCAGGCTGCTGACCCAGGAGCAGAAGAAACATCACCTCAAAGTCTGCCAAGAACTCCGCCAGCGTGCCGCGAATATCCTTTATGTCGAGGATTAGTACCGCTAATGAACCTTGTGTGTGTGGGTACGAGCCCCTGATGCAGCAACAGTCTTTACAGTGTTCATCTTCTCCATGACAGAAAAAGGCTGCAGCTTGACCAAATCCATGCTCCTCGTCTTTTCCGACATTTGTGTTGTTGTGTCTGTAGCACCTGCCCGACGGAAGAAGAGTGAATAGTCCATGATTGGGGTGAGAGGTATCTTTGATAATGCCTCTTGCTCTTTGCAGACAGAATTTCTTGTCAATGTCCTTTAAGGAGGGAAGCTGAGTGCCGATGATGAAAGTGCAAAGGTACGCAGACATCAGATAGTTACAAATGGAGTGGAAGAGATTTTTTCCTGGTCTAAAAAATATTTCCTTTTTACAAGTGCCATGGTGGCACGTTTAATAGCGCAAGGGACCAGGCACTGTTATTGTCACCTGATCACAGTTGTTCTTCTTTTACCTCTAACAGCACTTCCTGAAGTGTTTTATTCCTCTTATATCACAGCGAGATGCGAACAATTAGAACATGTGAATTTTTCAAATAATCTATCCTTATGTTGAATGTTGTGGAACATCCACTTAGTTCCTGTTCTCGCTCATGTTCTCACTTTATTACAGCTATAAACAGGAGTTTCCATCATCTCACATCTGAAGTACAATTTCATTGAAATCTTCAAATGCACATTGAGGTATTACTGAGAAACCACAGAGTGTGAATCTTGTGGAAAAGCACTGACAACAGAGACTCCTTTCTTACATCTTAAATTAAGTTTCCATACAGGCCGCTTTAACAGATTATATAGTATAGATTTTTCTGCTAACATGTTTGTATAGATTTTGCATGTTAATGAGCTGTTAATATGGAAACCTATTAGAATAAGTGCATTAATATAAAGTTGTCAGAGCTACGGCTGTGGAAAATGAATCAACACTGTCTTATACCGAGACATTTAATTATAATTAAACTGAACACCACAACAAGATCTTTATTTGTAATTTCATAAAAAAATACAATATTACTGTTAAATTTGAAAGAATTACAGTTTACACTAGGAACTGTCTGTCTCATTTCCTTAGGTAAAAGTAAAAGAAAAAAAACTCATTATGATTTCTTCATTCCACTCCTCTCTGTTCATGCTAAGCTCAATGAGGAAATAATCACTTCAGGCCATTGAATCATTTTAAAACTTTGTGCATTTGCACTTAAGAGGAATGTAGAGCAGACCATAGAGCAGTGTGTGTGTTTTTTAAGTGATTATAATATTATACGTCCTGGGATATCAGTTTATATAATGATGATGTAGATAGTAACTTCTGCAACAACCCCAAGTCGAATTCTAATTGTCACGTGACTTTTTAATTTAAAAGTCATTGTTGACTAACAAATATTACACCAATTTAAACCCAGCAGTTTGTGAACTGAGAGAGAAGTTAGTGCAGTGAGAAAGAAATCAAAGCCTGTTTCATTAAAAAAAGTTCAAGAGCTTTTATTTTTCTTGATAAATCCGATATCACATAAAGGTAGCATCAGATAATCTAAATATAATGTGTGTTAATGTGTGTTAAACAAGAGAGAGCGAGAGAGAGAGAGAGAGAGAGAGAGAGAGAGTCACTGTGACCTACTGTATAACATTCTGTATAGCACTAAAAAGATGAGATCAAATGCCTGTTGAAGTTACCATGGCAACCTGTGTATGACTTCAAATCAGGTTAAATATGCAGGTGTGTGTGTGTGTGTGTGTGTGTGTGTGTGTGTGTGGTGCCCGCAGCTGTAAGTGTGCCACTAAAGTTGCGTTTCTGTCAACCAAACACAGCATAGACACACAACGCCCGCCCCCCCCCCCGACACACACACACACACACACACACATAAAACACAAAAACATCTGCATACTCTCTCAATATGATGTACATGTTTCCAAGTGAAGTTTAATGCATTCTGAATGCATTTTGAGACTATTTTTTATGTACTGTACTATAATACATCAATAAAGTTGAGTAAGTTGTT